>PVKU01003147.1:0-191450 GCA_004027475.1 Anoura caudifer
TCCCGGTCACATTGGGGGGGGGGGATGGAAGCGGAATGAACACGTGGGTATCTCATTACAGAAGTTAACGTTATTTGCCCTGGCCAGGTGGCTCAGTTGGTTGAGCATCGTCCTGCAAAGTGAAAGGTCGCCAGACCCATTCCCAGTCAGGGCACATGCCTAGGTTTTGGGTTCGATCCCCGGTCAGGGCACATAGGGAGGGAGGCAACTGATTGATGTTTCTCTCTCACATCAATGTTTCTCTCTCTCTTCCCTCTCTCCCTTCCTCTCTCTCTATAAATCAATAAACATATCCTTGGGTGAGGATTGCAAAAATAAAAGAAGTCAACGTTATTTAATGTGGCATCTTTTTCAGCCCAGCGTCATCTTTTGGGAGGCAGCCCTGACGTCATTTGGTCAATTGCCTAGCCCTGTGCTTGGCTCTGTTACTGGGGGTTTCTGGCCACCAGCGTGGTGTCCTGGGTTCTAATCGAGGTCACTTACTGTCAGAGGAGAAAAAACCTGTCTCTGACAAGCCTGTGGGGCGTGAGTCAACCTCTGCTAAGTGTTTTGAAATCACCTAATGACACGTTGATGACCAGGGCAGGAAATTAGTATCGTTAATTAAATACTAATCACAGTAATGGTGGAGAATTTGGGCTGCGGAGACATTAGCGCCCAAAGGCCTTGAAGCATCTTTTAAAAGCATCCCTAAAAATTATTGAAGTTGCAAGAAGGGTGAGTCAAGGACCTACAAGCCTGGTGGCAGGAGGACGCGGGCCTGGCGGAAAAGCCTCCAGAAACAGCCCCGGGACCCCCCTGCCCGTGCCAGGCACAGGCTCGAGTGCAGCTTCAGGAGGCCCGTGAGGAAGACTAACCACGGTCAGGCTGCGGGGAATCCTAAGGCCCCAAGTGAGATGGTACCTTGTGATGTGAGGTCCCTCGTGGGAGGTTCACGGGCCTCAGTCCCCTCCACCAAGAAGTCGGGAGAGCAATACTTTGTGTCCAGGAGGAAGGGGCCAGACCCGATGGGCCCTGTCGGTTCTGTGCCAGTCCTGCCTGCTCTTACCTGGTGTGCGTCTCAGTTCCTGGTGCCCAGGTTGTCTCCAGGGCTGGGTGCTCTCCGTCTGGGAGCAAACACCTAACTCAGGAAGTGTGACCTTGCTGTCCAGGGAGCCAAGCTGGCCCTTAGATGTGCTTGTAGTTAGAAGTTAAAAAATAAAGCACAACTTTCGGGATTTGCACAGACAAGAAACATGCACAGTTCATAACCGAGCAGCTAGGTGGCCACCAGGCAGGCCGAGAGGACACAGCAGGGCAGGCCACCCTCCCCTGGCCCCGAGACCCTCCTTGCACCTCCTCTAAGCGCTTGGCACTGTATTTTTCTTTTTTGAATTCTTAGTTTGATCATGTGATGTCTTTTCTCTGAGACCGCACGGTGTTGGCGTTTGCCACCCCGGTTCTGCGACTCTCCAACACCAGCCAAGTCTCTAACAATTCAGTTCAGCTTGGACACGAATGACGGGGAGTCAGCACAGACCCACCAGCTAAGCGCTCAGTGCCCCGAGACTGCCCCACCCCCACCAGCCGCAGACATCAGTCGTAAGTCCTGGCTCAGTTTCCTCACCGGTAAAGTGGGGGTGTGAGCACAAGCTCATGGCGCTGCTCTGAGGGTTGAATGATTTTCTGTACAAGGTCACACTGAGCGCAGTGCCTGCGCTGGGGCCACAGCTGGGCCAGGCTGGCTGGGACTGCTGTGTTCTGCCTTGTGCTGCCAGGACTGGGCTGGGTACGGTGTAAGCCACACGGTTATGTGCGCGGTGACCTTTCCTCCTCGTTCACTCTGTCCGAGGAGAGGTCCTTCCCCTTCCTGCCAAGGCCCCCCTGAGTCCTGAGTCTCCACCCTTTATGGGGTGTCCAACCCACGTCCCACAGGGCGCATGCGACCTGGGATGCCTATGAACGTGGCCCAACACAAAATTGTAAACTTACTGAAAACATTGAGATTTTTTTGTTTTCATTAGTATGCATGTATTTATGTGTGGTCCAAGACAGCTCTTCTTCCAGGGTGGCCCAGAGACGCCAAAACGTTGGATACCCCTGCTTATCACGACCTGTGATACCTTCGTCCTCTCACCAGCCAAGAGGTTGACAGGTGGAAACCGGGGGTGTTCCTACCCCGCCCAGGGATATTTATATTAAAACCCAACAGCAAGGATTAGGCTCCGATAGCTTT
The DNA here is from genome assembly GCA_004027475.1 of Anoura caudifer. NCBI lineage: Eukaryota > Metazoa > Chordata > Mammalia > Chiroptera > Phyllostomidae > Anoura > Anoura caudifer. Next base: position 2,216 of record PVKU01003147.1, read on the forward strand.
AGAAGCCTTTGCAACACAAAGTAATATTGATAATAATGGCCATTTATTTGATGCCTACTATGGGCTGGCATTGCTCTGAATCCCTTAACGCATTCCCACAATTCATCGTCCTTTACAAAACTAGAAGGTTGGGGCATTTTTTTATCACCCCCATTTCTCAGATGGAGAAAATGAGGCACAGAGACATTAAGCAGCCTGTCCAGTGTCACACAGTAAGTGGCAGAGAAGAGACACAAACTTAGGCAGCCCGTCTCCAGAGCCCACTACAGCTTCCATTTAATGAAGTGCTCGCTGTGTTTTCAAGGTGCCTTCCACACACAGTTGTCTAGTGCTTCTGCCTTGAAATCTGTTTTCACAGCAAACCTGTGAGGTTGGCACTATTACCCCCAATTCAGAGGTGAGACAACTGAGGCCTGGACAGAGACTGGCCTTCGCTGGCCTCTGCCGCTATTGAAATATTGCTGACAAAGCAAGTTGGAACTCAGGAGCTGCTTTGTCCTGCACACCCGCCTGGGGCTGGGGGGAGCGTCAGGACGGGGAGAGACGGGACTGGCTTTGGAGACGGAAGCTAGAGTTCTGTCTTCCCTAGTCCTAGCTTCACGGCCCTGGGAAAATTCCAGAGCCTTGGTGAGCCTGGATTTCCTTAGAGTACAGTGATGGAGGTATGTCCACCCCAAGAGCTGCTGTGAGCCTGAAAGGAGATAAGGTGCTCGGAGGCACGTAGTAGGTGCTCAATAAATGTGTTTTGTGTCCACCCCCCAGCCACAGCTGTTGTTCCGTGTTCTCATAATACTGCTGAGTCCCTCTCTTGGTCCACTTACCAGAGGCAAACAAGCATTCTAGTTACTTAGGTACCTGGGGCTGGAACTTTCTTGAAGTCCAGGACCACGTCCCATGGGTCTTTAGGTCTCCCACTGGGTCCAGAGTCGCTTGTGTAGCCATAAGCAATAAATGGGTTTTTTTCCTTCAAAGTGAAAGTAGCTTCTTCATTTTTCCTTATAAAAGGAATACATTCTCATTGTAAAATGGGGAAGGAATTTGCTGACCTTGTCTTGATGTGAGGATTAAAAAAATGAGACCCCCCCCCCCGTAACGCGTCCCCATTACACCTGGCACAGAGCTCTGTAGCAGCCACGATTCAGAAAGCATGTGAAGACACTTAACGAAAGTCGGATGCACCCGCTGACATTTTGGGTGTCCTTACAGATTTTTCTGCATATGCACGCAGACAGCCCTGCAGACACACGACATGCACTTTTTAATGGAGTTCAACTGATGTGCCTTTCTCTTCCATGGTAACTGGTGGGCCTCTCTCTACGCCTGGGAGTACGGGTGTGTGTTACCCTCCGGGTTGCTGAGTGTGACTTCTTAGGGATGCTCCACAACCACGACGAATTTGGTCACTCTCCTGCTGCTGGACACCTCAGTGGCTCCTTTTGTCCCTTTGGAGTTGGGCTGGAAAGCACAGGGCAGGTATAGACCAAGAAGCTTCTTGACAGCTGAGGACACCACAGTTACAAAACAGCTGTCGTGGAAGTCACCGAGGCTGACACAGTGACGTCTGTGATGTGTCATTTAGGTTGTGATAAGGATGCTTGCCTCCTTTCCCTGGTGCTGGAAGGGCAGTGCTCCGGGAAGGAAACCTTTGACTCACCTTCTTCGCAGTGACCTCCCAGGAGGAGGCCCCGTGCTGGGATGTCTGCTTCAGCAGAAATAGGACCATGGGGTGACAGAGACCTGCCCTGCCCTCCTCTGAGGGCTTTGTCTGACACATGAGAAGCTGTTTGCAAACCAGAAATCAGAGGTGAGGGAAGTGGAGATTCTCCAAGCTCACAGAGCCAGCCAGTGGGGAAGACAGGGAGGGAGAACCCCAGAGGGTGAGGACACCCCTTCCTGCCTGCCTGCCTGCCTTGTGGTTTTGGGAGCTCCCAGGGCCTCCTGGACAGCAATGCTCTCATCCTGGTCCCCCAGGCAGTGGCAGGGCCCTCCCCGGTCCTGAGGTTGGTGCGGACGTGGCAGGAACCACGCAAGACCTGGCTTTCAGTTTCAGACCTGTGATCTCCAGGTCCTGGAATGGGGAAAAGAGTCACCCCTTGGCCACCTGGCTTCTCCTCTTCAAGCCTCAGTTTGTCCCTCTGGGATAGGGGAATGACAGCCCACCCCTCAAATTGCTGAGGTTGCGATAGAATGAGGTGCTTCGGGCAAGCACCTAATCCAACGCCTGGCACCTCAGCCACCACTGTGAGTGAGTCGAGCAGGGAAACGTGAGCGGTGAGCCACATGCTGCGTGTGCGGCAGAGAGGAGGCTCCCGTTACTGGCTGGTTTGTGAAGTCAGGGACCCACGTCTCTGGGCAGAGATGGACGTGTTGCTTCACGCAGTTTAGAGAGCTTCCGACAGTGAGAAAAAGGAGGCAGCAGAGGTCATTTCTGAGGGAGGGCTGCAGGTTTTAGTGTGACCTCAGGGCACCACCCCCCTCTGCCAGGCACCCTTCCAAGGACTTAATAGATGGCACTTCCGTTGTCAGTGGCCTGGAAGTGGGGCGACAGGGTCTGGCTTCTCTTTCCCAAGGAAGCTGTGGATCAGATAGATGGTGTCCTTCCTTCCCTTGAGGAGCCCTGCCCCGTGAGATGAGGTGGATGGTGAATGGGCAGAAATGCTGCAGTGAATGAAGCTACAGGGGGAAGAACAGGGGGTCCCTACTCTGGCCTGGGGGTTGCAGAGTGGTTTCTAGGGGGAAGTGCTACCCTTCACATGCACCAGAAAAGTGTAAAACCAATAGGACTGACCACACTCAGTATTAGCTAGGATGTGGAGCAATCGGAACTCACAGGCAACGAGGAAGGGGGTGTGAATTACTGTATGGCCAACTCGGAAAACCGTTTGGCACTAACTACTCACTCTAAATGCCCACATCCCCTAGGACATGGCCATTATATCCCTGATTTGTCCCCAAGAGGAACAAGCACTTACAGTCACCAAGAGACTCACATGGAAGGGTTGTAGAGACTTCATTCCAAATAGCCCCGAACTAGGAATGGCCCAAATGTCCATTCTCACTAGAATGAATGAATAAATGGTGGTAACGTCATAGTATATAATGCCACACAGTGAAGCAAAAGAACAAAATGCTGCTACATACAGCTACATGGGTGGATCTCTCATACAGTTGAGATGGGGCAGAAGAAGCCTAAAACGCAGTGTGTGAGTCCATTTACCTGGGGCTGGAAAGGAATCGTGGTAAGAGAGGTCAGCACCTGCCCACCTTTGGGGAGCGCCGGGGAAAGGGAGCCCCAGGGAGCCTGCTGGCTTGTGGGAAGGGATCTAGGAGGTGAGTGCATCGGGGTGTGCGTAGGTAGGAATGTGCTGAGCTGGACCTGTAACATCGAGGCACTTTCCTGAACGTAGGTTGTACCTTGTTACGCAGTCAAACGAGACAGCAAGTGACACAGAAGACGGGGGCTGAAGCTAAGATCTGAAGGATAAGTAAAAACTAGCCAGTGAGGAAGGAGGGAGAGCCATGTTTCCGGAGGTGAAACCAGCAGGTGCAAAGGCCCAGGGGCAGGAGTGCAAGGCACTGCTTCTCATCCTGGCTCTGGGCTCCCTTGGTGATGCCCGGGCCCCTTGCTTCTCTGTGCCTCTCTCCACTCGCTGAAGGTTTGCGCTGTGGAATAGGTGGGCGGAAAGGACTTCAACAGCTCAGCCCTCGGGTCTGTGTTTGAATGTCGAGGAAGCAGCTGCAGTGAGAGTGCAATGGACAGGGCCTGGGGTTCAGTGGGGTTCAGAGCTCGACGGTGCCATGGGTAGGCCCCTTCAGCCCTGACCAAGCCTCAGTTTCCCTATCCGTAAGAAGGGTCTTATTTAGCATGTGAAGTTTTAGTGAGAGGCGAGGTAAAAGAAATGTTCAGCAGATGCCTGTGCTATGGGAATAAGGCCTGAGAGCAAGCTGGCCACCCAAAACTCGTGGTCCCCCTCAGCATTGGCCTTGGTCAAGCCTCTGAAGCCCCTGGCCTTGACTTCCGGTCACTTGGGGCTCAAACCACCATTTAGAATGCTGCCTGGTACATGCTAAAGTTTCAAGGAATGCTGGCTCACGACAGCTAGCGCTTACTACGTGCCAGGTACCGCTCTGAGCTTCTTACACACCGGGACTGGTTTAACCCTCACAGGCAACAAGACCACTCCATCGGTCGTAGCGGGGGCGGGGCGGGGGGGGACTGAGGCACAGAGCAGCTGGGTCCCTTGTCCTCCATCACACAGTTAATGGACGGAGCTTGGCTCTGGGTCCCTGGCTCATAGCCGCACCTCCATGTGGCCAGATTATATGGCGCTGCCCAACTGGCCTTCCCGAGAAAGGCTCGTGGAAGCCCGGAGATGGTGCTGGAAGTCACCAGGGCGTCCCCAAGGCTGTTGACGAAGATCAGCACTGTTGGGTAGCCACTGGGACAGTGTGGAGCCCTGACGCCAGTGAAACCTACGCCCTTTTCCAGGAAGGCCAACCCACCCAGAATAATTGTTGAGCCAGCAGGCACCGTAAGCCACTTGAAAGCCCGGAGGTGCCCAGGAGGGATGAGGCCCAGCAACGTGCCGTGCTGCTGAGGCGTGGCAGAGCTGCCCTTTTTGCCAGCTTCGGGTTTTTATTTCTTGGCTGCTGTTGTTCTTGTCATTATTATTTTGGGGGAGGAGAGATGGGACACCTCAAGAATTTGCTGTTTTGTTTAAAGGATTAATTTTCACCTGTAGCATCATGTGGGACTTGCAGCCACGCCCTTTCCTCCGTGCTGTCACGTTTTACTGCTCTCTTTCATTTCTCCGTGAAGAAACCTGTTGAGAATGTTCTAGAAGCTGCAGCCCACGGGTGGGGGTGGGGGACACAACGGAGAGAGCCATTTACTCTCCCTGGCGGTAAGACACCTCAGATGCCAGAGAGGGCCACAGGGTGCGGGACCTTTGGAGATGCTTATGTTTTTCCTGCTCTTTATGCATTTATGGGCTTTCCACATTTGCATAAGCAAAAAGATTGAAAATGCTTATGGGAAAATAGCTAATATTTATTGAGTATTGACTACATGCTGACTTTATGCGTATTAACTCATTTCACCCTTACAACCACCCTATGCAATGGATATTTTTATTAGTCTTGTTTCCAGATCGGGAACTGAAGTGCAGAAAAGTCAGTAAGGTGATGACAAATTGTGACGATAGACATTTAAAAAGAGATTGTCAATGAAAAGGAATGACTTACTGGTGCCATGACATGGGTGGACCTCAAAACCTTTAAGCTCAGTGAAAGAATCAAGACACAAGAGAGCGTGTATTGTATGATCCCGGCCGTGTGAAATGCCCAGAAAAGGCAAACCTACGGAGACAGAGGCAGATCAGTGGTTGCCTGGGGCAGGGGTTGGAAACAGGGAGTAACAGTAAATGGGCACGAGAGATCTTATTTGGCAGAGACAAGATGTTCTCAGACTGACTTATAGTGATAGTTGCATAACTTGGTAAATCAACTAAAAACCACTGAAATGGGTAAATTGTACCCATTTCATCTTATCCACAAAGATTGAGATGCACAGCATCTCACTTTTGCACTTAGGAGGCCACAGAACTATTTTCTGGCCATTTTGTTTGTTCCTACCCTGTTTCTACAACTCAGTCGGAAGTCACTTCAAACCGGGTGTGACTCCCTCCATTTCCTTGGGATCTCCAGGTCTCTGCTCGGCCATCTTCTCCAGGTCAGGTTTCCTCCCCTGAACCCCTCCCATGTCTCAGGATGGTCTTGTGGGCTGTCTGTCTTCATTAGCTCCCCCAGAGCTCCTTAAGTGCTTGCTCACAATCGTTTCCCCAGCATTTGGGCAGGGTCTGTGCCCGAGCCACTGCTCAATAAATGGTCACGGCCTGACTCTCTTCAGTGCCCAGGACAGGGCCAGGTACCCCGCTCCGCCAGCCTTTCCCAGGGTTTCCCACCCCAACTCCAAGGCAACTCTGTTAGCAGCAGAGATTCTTTCTAGAAAAGGCTGCAGGGAGCCGCTCCCCCAGGTGTGGCTTCTTAACCCCGTCTGTCCTGTAGGCTTCTTGAGCTTCTGGTGAAGCCTGTGGACCCCTTCTCAGAATAATTTTTAAAAATTGCATTCAGATGACAATGAAAACAATTTTTACTAAAATACAGTTATCAAAGTATTTTAAAACTTTTGTGATATAGTAACATGTGCTTCTTCCTTAATACATTGTATAAGATTTAGTGGTGATACTGATATGTATGATCTTAATTTCAGAATTGTGGTAGCTTAAATAATATTTTGAGATATCTGTAGTAACTGAAGTGTGATATGAAAATAGCTGTGATTTCTATTAGTGGCAAAACCACAAGGACTTTGCCTGTATTCATGATCAAAGGAAATGCTAAGAAATTGGTGAAAATGAAGATATAACTTTTGTCCATCCCAATGTTGTGGACCCCTCAGAATTCCATCCTCAGCCTCCTTGGGGGTGTCCATGAACTCCTGCTTTAAGACAAAGGGGTTTTGACTCTTTCATTTAGATAAACAAGAAAATCATGGAGACATGAGAGAACAAAGAATAAAGAAAGAGCTGGGACCACACTGGGTTGGGATAAACAGAAAGGTTTCAGGACGGGCCAGTTTCATGCTGAGTGCTGCAAAGGTGAGCCGATTTTGGAAGGAAGCAAGGAGCTGGGGGTGAAGGAAGGAAACGTGTGGAGGGTTTGCCCTTGTGACTGCATCAAAAACAGCAGACTAACGCTACAGCCTTGACCTCACCCTAGAGCAAGCCCATGTCACCTTTGTGTCTCTTGTCACTGAGAAGACAAAGCCCTGTAAAAACAGGGTACCTGCCCTCCTGCTTATACACAATGAGACAAAACAAATACGAACATTAATAACAAGACAAATATTAAATTGCAATTCAGAAAATGTGTCCAGAAGAATCTGGACAATGCCACCTATCTGGCTAAGAGCACTCAGTGCAATGCACAGGCATTCCAAGGTGGGGGGCACCTCCCCTCTGAGATTTGTGGTGAGGATCAAAGTAGAAATGGACAGGAGGCCAGTAGTGTCAGAAGGACAGTTAGAACATTTGCTTTGGGACTACTTGCTGCTCCTCTGGTCTCAGTGGCCTCTGTAAAATGGGGATAATAACTAAGTATAGCACCTGACATATACTAAGCACTCAATAATGGGAGCTATTCTTACCACTTAAAAAATGATAGATGTTTGCAAATTGATTCTAGCTACACCAGATTGGAGACTTTGGTCTTTAGGGTGGTAGATCTGAGAAAGAGATTTGAATGAATGAAAGAATGAATGAATGAATGCATCCTCAGATTGGCTCTGCCCTCCAGATCGGTTCCTTCCAGATACTGCCCCTTAAGCGGCTCAGTGAAACAGACCGCAGTTCTGGGGTCAGCTACATCTCAGCGCATGAGTGAGCGATAGTGGGGAATTGGTCATTCCGGGCGGGGGAGCAACAGCAGCTCAGACTGAGCAGGCGGGTGTCATATTACTGGATGGTCTTCACTCATTCTCCCTTCCCCCCACCTTCCGGAATCGGCGTGGGGCCTCCATGGGCTGCGGGGACTAGAAGGCTCTGCAATGCCTAGGCGGATCTTGGGGACACGTGGTCGAGGAGCCTGCCTGAGTCCGCTGCGTGGGGAACGTGCAGGCGGTGGAGCGGCTTTATCCTGGGAAGGTCGATCTAGGCCACCAAGGCTAAAGTGAGGGTGCGGTGAGGATGCACCTTCGGATGCTACGGTCCCCTAACCCTTCTAGACGGAGGTCTCCCGCACCCCATGGGAATTTGAGGCATGGAGAATTAGGGTGGGAGAGAAGTGGAACAGAGAACGTGGCAGAGGACGTGGGGGAGAGGGCTACCTAAAGGGGGAAACGAGCGCTGCCGAGGCTGCCGGCCCCTTTAAGAAGCCGAGCTGGCTCTGCGGTGGCTCCAGCTAACCGCGTGCCTGGTGCAGCTCTGCAGTCCGTGTCCCCGGCAAAGAATCAGAGCCACGCGGGGCAGGAGAAGAGCAGGGGAGGTGAGGTACGGTGGGTCCTGGGCGGAGCCAGAGCTGCAGGCAGCGGATCATTGGAGCAGAGAACGCGGCGAAATCCGGGAGTGGGCAGAGCCAGGCTCCATGGGCGTGGCCCAACGCTGACCGCCTCGGGGGCGGGCCCTCGGGAGCGCCGCAGGAGGCGCGGTGGGCGGGGATATGGCGTGGGCGGGGCCTGTTTCTGCAGTGGGCGGGGCCCTCCGCTGCGGGGCAGTGCCGGTCAAGAGTCCTCTGCGCGCTGCTCACGCGGCGCCTCCACATCGTCTCTGACAGCCCCGGCGCCGGTATCTGCGACCCTCAGTACCTCGAGCAGCCGCCGCAGCCTCCATCGCAGCCTGAATCCCGTTCCTTGCCTCCGCGCCCACATCCGGCATCAGTCCGGCTCTCAGTCGCTGCGGAGGCCGCATCTGGTACGCATCTGGAACCGCCCGGCCGGCCGCGCTGGAGCCCGCGCCCAACCTGGCCCGGCCGCGCCGGGAGCCCTGCCCAGAGCTGGAGCCTCCCCTGGAACCGCGGGCCCGGGGCCCTGAGCTGCGCAGCCGGCGCATGGTGAACTCGTTGCTGTTCGGAGAGATGGCTTTGGCCTTCGGATGTCCGCCGGGCGGCGGTGGCAGCGGCGGCGGGGGCTGCCCGGGCGGTGGCGGCGGCGGCGGCGGGGCCGGGCCAGGGCCATCGCCAGTGACGGCGGCACTGCGGGACGACCTGGGCTCCAACATCCACCTCTTGAAGGGGCTCAATGTGCGTTTCCGCTGTTTCCTGGCTAAGGTGCATGAGCTGGAGCGACGCAACCGGCTGCTAGAGAAGCAGCTGGAGCAGCAGCAGAGCGAGCGCGACCGGCGGCTGCGCTACAGGACATTCACCCGCGAGCAGGCCGTGCAGACCGGGCCCGATCTGCTACGGCCACCAGCGCCGGGCAGCGGGCATGGTATCGGCAGCGGCGCGGCGACCGGCACCAATGCCAACACCGTGGCCCTGGGCGGCCTGCCCCCCGGCGGCGGCTCTCACCCGCAGCTCTACGGCCGTCTGCCTGGGACCATCTGGAGCTACACGCAGGTGCGGCGCACGGGCGGCGGCGGCGTGGAGACGGTGCAGGGCCCCGGCGTATCGTGGGTGCATCCCGACGGCGTGGGCGTGCAGATCGACACCATCACGCCCGAGATCCGCGCGCTCTACAACGTGCTGGCCAAGGTGAAGCGCGAGCGCGACGAGTACAAGCGGAGGTGAGTGCGGCGCCCCCTCTCCCCGCGTGGCCGCGGAATGTATGTATTCGGGGCGGGGGCAGGTGGCAGCCAGCTGGTCCTAGCAGGTGGGCTGGAAACTGTTTGCAGAGTACCCTGCATTCGTTTGGAAAACTGTTACCTAGTTCCAAGAATGGGGGCGGGTGCTGACTACAGCAGGGGACACAACCAACCCGTCGTTGGACCAGACACGTTGCTTTGCAGGTGATAAAATAGCTATCGATGTTTTAAGTAATCTTTTTTAATTACGACGGCAACTCAGAGTGTAGGGTATTCTTGTCACCATTTCCTCATCTATGAGGAAACTAAGGCACCCTAGATGCAAGTGACTTGCCTAAGATGTCTTGGCTAATAGTGAAGCCGGGATTTGAACTAATGATTTTAAGTACCTCCTGGGTAATCTGTCTCCTAGGCCAGGTACTTTTTCAAGGATGTAGAGGTGAGGTCCCCTCCCTCCATGGGTGAAAAGAAAAACACTCTAAAGTAACCCACTGACCTTTTGTTCCTTGAATTAAATGAGATTATGTATTTGAAGCTGGATGGATATCTTCCTGCTCTCTGGAGCTAGGGTCTGCTGTCTTGCTCCATCTCTGTAAGGTCCAGCTGGCTGGGCTGGATAACCAGCCCTACCTCAGAATGGCCGCAAGCTTTTAAAAATACCTCCTTTCAGTCCTCTTCCCCCCACCCGCATTGTCATGGTTTATTGGGCCCCAACAAACTCAGCCCCTGAAAGGCCCCCAGGAGGAGGTAACCTTGGACTGGAAGACTGGACATTGAATGGACCCAGACCACCATCTCTGAGTAGAGTTCAGGGCAGACTACTACAGGACTGGCCGGTACATTACTACCCAGCCCAGATTACCCAGGTGGGAAACTAACATTGTTTCCTGCCTACAGCCTGGCTGATGGTACTGTCTGCTCCACTTTCCCATAAGAGGAGAGGGGTCTGTCTGTAGCATCTCAGGCCTGGGTGGGCGTGGGCCCTCTTCTGTCCCACCATGGGCAACTCTGCATTGGGAACCTTGGCTCCAAACTCCTAGATTTGGAGGATGTGCTGAGAAGGATCTTTCCTTCCACTCCTTGGGTCCTGGTGCTCACAGCAGCGCAGAGGTCTGCCAGGGGAGCTGGGCATGGGTCTCCCTCCTCTTCCTCTACTGGGCAGGATTCGAATCAAATGGCAGCTCCATCACCAGCCAGTGAGATTGTTGGACCGCTTGGAAGCCCGTTTGCTCACCCGAGAAATGGAACAATGATACTCACTCCCAGCTGCATGAGGGGAGAGCAGGATGGTGATGCTTTTTGGAAAGTATAAAATAATCAAATTGATGTCGTTCAAGATGGTAGTCGCTTTGTCAAGCTGGCAGGGTACAGATACCTGGAGTCTCAGGGTTGTCTCGTGCAGGGCCTGTCTTTCTGTGGGTAGGTCTTACACCCCGCTGTACGCTAGCTACTCTTCTGGGCTGGTTGTCTCTCTTGAGAGCGTGAGAATGGCCTGGTGCCTGGCCATGGGGAGGCCACCTCTCTGCTCACTGTGGACAGCTTCGCTGGGTGGGTGGGGTAGGGAAACAGGTACTTGCTCTTGATGGTGAAACTCCTCGGAGGGATGGGCCCTTCTGTCTGCCACTGCTGATCGTGTGGTCATGCCCCAGGTGCGTGTGGTGTTTGCTTTATTGTTTTATTGTGTGTGCGCTCTTGGACCCGGCTACTGAGGAGACGGAAAAATTGTGCCAGTCAGTCTTAAAGGGAGGTGGGTTGGCGTTGAGCAACGCTTCATTTAAGTTGCACTCAGGGTGTGGGGGTGATGTCAGCCTCTGGCGCTGGCCTGGAATGAGATGGGTGCCGCTCAGACAGGTGGGGTGCGGGCATCTCTCCTCCCGCCCTCCGGGAGGTGTGTGCACCTTCTCTTCCTTTTTTTTTTTTTTTTTTTTTTTTGTGAACTGGGGAGACACATCTTTTCTGAAGTTGATTCAGAGCTCAAGTTGGATTTTTCCAAAGCAAGTATACTCACTTACTTGGGTCTCAGTTTCCCTATCTGCGAAGGAAGAGGTGGGTGGTGTATCACCTCCAAGCTCCAGGCTTCCTCAGAGATGCCTTAGGGATTCCTTGAATATTAAATAAAAATGAATATTTAAAAACACATTAAAATGTCAATATGGTCATAAAAATGTGCTCATTCACTTTGAAGTTCTGCACGTTAACCCATCAAGTTCCCTTCCACGCTAACTTGTTAGAAATCGGATGCAAGCGGAAGCCCTCCTTCTGCCGTCTGTGTTTGTCTGAAGAGTATTTTGAGATTTACAAAGCAGACTGCTAAAAACTCTTCCCCTTCCTAGCTATTCGTCTGTGTGAGTCAGGATATTCCTGATGCTCTGCAGCCAAAACTGGAGATAAAATTAAATGGAATGTGGCACTGTCATCCATGATTCCAATTCTAAATATTAACAAATCAAAATAGCCTCTTCAACCTCACTGACTGAATTCAGAATCGCTGTTTATATGTTTGAACCAACATAAATTGACACGAGTAACACTCTGGTTTTGCGTTGTTTCTGTATTCGGGTTCCTCATAAGAATTTCCTTTTGTGAGCAGGGTGGGCGTATGATCCACTTTTTGAAAGGTTTAAAAACCACTGGACTAGATGATCTTCCCAGACTGAACAATAAATAAATCTGAGTTTGAGCTCCCGGCCCACTTCTGATTTCCTGTCCGTAGTAATAGCAGTTGCAGACTGAGGCCTGAGACCAAGGCATCCGCCCGGGCCTCCAAAGGCCTCAGGTTCTTCCAGGATGTCTAGCATGGGGCCCCAAGCAGTGAGCCAAGAAAGGAGCCTGTGCCAGGAAAGGAAGGGTTCCGAGATTACCTCCAGTCCCCCTGGGGGAGGCAGCACACGGCTCGGAGACCCCACTTGCTTTCCCAAAGGGCAGTCTGGGATGTGTGTGGCCCAGTGCTCTCCAATTTGGAGACATTTCTGCTTCCACCTCCATGACACCTCTGGCCATATCCACGTGCCAACGCCTGTGTTCCTTCTTATGTAAGATATTTTTAACAGCTTTATTTAAAATGCTCCTACCGTAAGCGCAACATTCAACGACTTTCAGTGAATCCACAGAGTTGTGCCACCATCACCACCATCCAGTTTCAGGATGACTTGCGTCTCCCCCCAAAGGTCCTTCATGCCCATGTGCAGTGGGTCCTCATCGCGCCCTGGCCCGGGCAACTACTGATCTGCTTTCTGTTTCTCTAGAGTTGCCTTTTTTGGGCATTTCATGTGAATGGCGTCATGCATTAGGTGGTCTTTTGTGTCCGGTTGCTTCCACTTACGTATTGTTTTTGAGGTCCGTCCACGTTGTATCATGTATCAGTAGTATTTCCTTTATGTTGCTGAAGGATATTCCACTGCGCGAATACACCGCCTTGATTTGCCCATTCACCTGCGTGGCCAATAAAGTTTAAATTTAAAAAGTCACCTGTTTACCACCTCCCATCATCTCATGTGCCATCAGCAATGGCACAGGCATTTTGGCTGGCAGAGCCCCTGGCCTGGGGTCCCTGGCCCCAGCCCTGCTCACCGTTGCTTTGACTTTGCCTTGGTCCGATAAGCTCTGAGCTCTTTACTGAGAGGAAAATGTGGTTGCTGAAACTGTAACACCGGCAAGGTTGTCAAGCACTGATTTGGAAACCAAAACAAACATTTCTGCTCTGTCACCACCCAGCGCCACCAAAATATCCTGTTCTGAGTTTGCGAGCTGGGGGCTTTTCCTGGGAGATTCCGGCTGAATCTCTCTGAACTTGCAACAAGTAGAGAGTTCTCTGAATTGGCATCCAAGAGACCCAGACGCCAGGTCTGCCTCTGCCAGTAGCCTCTGTATGACTTCAGACCAGTTGGTGTTCTCTCTGAGCCTTAGGCCTTCCACCTTTACACGCGGATGGCGGGTAGGGAGGTTCATTTCATGTAAAGTGGTCCCTCCCAGCTCACTTTACGCTTTGGCTCTGTGACTTGAGGAGTTTGGGTCAGGGCTGCTCTTTCCACCCCCTGGGATGAGAGTCTGGGCCTCCTCCTCCCCTGACCCGGGTCCAGTGTGGTTTGGTATCGAGTGGCTTTGTTCCCTCCTGCTGCAGGTTGCCAAGCGTCTGCGCCCCTGACTCAAGTCCGCATGAAGGGCATAGTTTGTTTTTCCCTGGTACCTGTGGTGATTGGAACTTCGTTTCAATGACTAGGAGGGACCATGGTCATTTAGTCTGGGGGTTTTTCAACTAGGCCTTTTGGAACCCTGGGGGCCAGAGCAGGGTGCCTTGGGGTCGGTCATTCTGGGGACACTGGGAGGCCGAGCATCTGGGATCCAGTCCATGTCAGCCACAGAAGTTCCATTTCCGTAACTCAGATTGCTATTCTGAGCAAGATTCAATTGGAAAACAGGGTTCTGCAGTTAAAGGGGTGGGGGGGAGTAAAAGAAATCACAGATTCAGCTAGATGGGGAAACTGAGGCCCGGGGGGTCTGACCGGCAAAGCCGAGTGGGGCAGACCTCCCGTGTGCCGTTGGGAGCTGTCCGTCGTCTGCCCGAGTCAGGGCTGGGAAGAGTCTTCGCCACCTTTTTGCGTGTCTGCCTTGAAGCATTTTTTGAAAAGCCACTTTCAGGGATGGGAGGGACTTTTGTCACAGCTATTTCTGATAGTGAACCAGAAGGGGCTGGGCTGTCAGCCTGAAAGGAGGGCTCCAAAAAGAGCTGGGGGGTGAGCCAGCTGGAGTGTGCCCTGCCTTCCCATAGGGCCCCGGACGGCCCTTGAGCTGGTGGGTGTTGGCCCCTGGCCGCCCCGAAGCTGGAACACTGCCCCCAAAAGCCGGCTGGGGGCTTTGTTGGCTGTTGTTTCCGTGGATGCTAGGGTCCCTTCTTGAAGCTGTTACTGATAGGGGTGCTTTTGTCACTCTGACACCCTGAGTGACTCTGGGCTATTGCTTGGCTTCTCTGAGCTGTCTGGTTCTCCACTTTTTGTGAAAGAGGGAGAAAAATGTTGCTCTCCCAGAGACTGGGAGGGGATAAATGAGCTCACGTGTTAAGGGACCTGGTCCTCTGTAGGCCCTGTAAGTCCTGTACCCCAGCCCACCCCCTCCCCCCACAGCGTCTACGCTCTGCCTTTATAGGGGTCTCTCAGTAAGGGCTGGACTGCCCCACACATCCATTTCAGGACATGTCCCGTGGAAGGCGCCGGGATGGTGCTGGGGGTGGGGGGAAAGGGCTACTTCTTTGTCCAGCATCTGAGGAGGGTGTTCTTCCTAGTCTTAGCAGCTGATTTGTGCCTCCGGAAATCTCCCCCCCCCCAACCTCCTTTATTTAAAAGAAACACACAACCCCCCTCCATCTAGCTCCTCAGTATTCCAGAGCCTCCGGGCCAGGCTGGCATTCTCTCTGGGGACAAATTTGGGAGGGATTTTCAGAACCTCAAGCTAGAGGGAGGAGAATGAAGTCCCAGAAAAGAAAAGGAAGCAGAAGCTGGGAGACAGCTGACGCTGAAGATTCCTCCTCCCAGGAATGTGAGGCGGGGCTTCAGCCTGTGCCACCGGATGCATGCGAGGTCCCCCCCGCAACACACACACACACACACACACACACACACTCACTCCCTCACTCCCTCCCTCACTCACTCTCAGGCTCTCTCTCCAGGCCTGTGCCCCACATCCCCACACATGTCAGTGTTTGAAGGACATGGAAGGGTAGACCCAGAATTCAAATGCACCCTTTGCTGCAAGGCAAGGCATTGACTTCCCGGGGAATTGATTTGAACCCTGCCACGAGTCAGCGATCCTGGAGACTGTGGGCTTTGCATCTGGAGTCCTGGTGTTTGAACACATCGCACAGATGTAGCTGGCTTGGTGTTCTCTTTCTTCCCCATGTCAGGGATGGCTGAAGGCCTGGGACAAGAAGGAGGCAGCGCACTTGTCCCCTGTGAGGGGATTAGGATGTGTTGTCCTTCCCTGACACGCTTTCATCAGGCATTTCTGAGTACCCACTATCTGCCCCATCACGGCACCCTACACCCTGAATCATAATTGCCTGGGATGTGTCTGTACCTCCACCAACTGTACCGGGGGGACCCCCAAGAAAACCAGAATTATCTTCTGGAGCTTGGGCCCCTTGTAGTATAGGCTTCCCCTACTAGGTGAGTGTTCTAGGATCCCCTCTGTATGAGTGTATCAGCTGGTGTTGTTGTGAGAGGTGGCGTTTGGCCTCAGGGAATTTTTTTTGAAGGCTCTTTCAACGTGTTTGCCCATTTCACGATGGGTGATTAATGAGGGCACCTACCCACACCATGCTAAGTGTTCATCAGTTTTTGACCAAAAACAGCATGACCCCCTTGCTCCACCCTCCCTCTTCACCTGATCTCGCCCTGAGCAACTGTTCGTTTCCCCAGATGAAAAAAAGACCTCGGCCCTGGCTGGAGTGGCTCAGTGGATTGAGCCCAGCCTGTAAACCAAAGGGTCGCTGGTTCGATTCCCAGTCAGGGCACATGCCTGGGTTGCGGGCCAGGTCCCCAGTAGGGGGCGTGTGAGAAGCAACCACACACTGATGTTTCTCTCCCTCTCTTTCTCCCTCCCTTCCCCTCTCTAAAAATAAATAAATAAAATCTTTTAAAAAAATAAAAAAGAAAAGAAAAAAGTCCTCAAAGGGAAACATTTGCCGATGTGGAAGAGGTGAAACAAAAAATGGCAGAGACGCTAAAAGGCGTTAAAACCGAACAGTTCAAACACTGCTTTGAGCAGTGGAAAAAACGCCTCAATAGGTGCATTGCTTCAAACGGGGAGCACTTTGAAGGTGACTGAAGTTTAAACATGTAAGAATAAATATACAATTTTTTATAAATAAATTCTGTTTCTTGGGGTCCCCCCTTGTAAGCTCTGCGGGTCCCGTTTGGGTCTGTCTTCTTCATCATGTAGTCACACAGCCTGACCGGGTCTGGCCACAGCCCCCTTGACAACTTACCTGTGCGGCAAGGGAGGCTTTGTGCCTGACTGCCATGTGCTGGTAGGTCCCAGTCGGGCCTGGGTGGGGGGTGCAAGGCACAGATGACGCGGATGACCAACATGGGCTCCGCATTCAGGGACTTGCAGCTTGTAGAGGGAGGGGTTTGGGCTTGGAGTCGGAACACCCGCGCTCTGGTCCCGACACATTGGTTCAACAAGTCTGAATCGACGTTCATTGCTCGGTGCCAGAGGCTGGGGCCTGAGCACAGGAGATGAAAGCTGAGTGGGCTCGGACCAGTCACTGTGCCTCTCTGAGCCTCGTTTCCTTATCTGCCAAAGCGGGATGCTGAGCTCTGTATCCCGAGTTTGTGGAAGAAGTAAATGGGCTCACGCAGCTGCAGCTCTTTGTAAATGGTAAAGTTCGGAAGAGTTAGCTGGCAAGATTTCACAGGCAGAAGGGTGGGCACCCTAAGGGTGAGCGGTGCTGGCTTTGTGAGGTGGGCAGAAGTTGAGAACCAAGCTGGAAGCTGGGAGGAGGGTGGTCCATGCCCTTGCTGGCAGCGTCTGGGGGTTGTGCAGCCTCTGGGCATTGCCGGCTGTGAGATACTTAGAAAATTCTGAGCCAGACGGGAGGCTGGTGGAGACTTCTGCCAGTGCTGCCTGCCTGCCAGGGCAATGCCCCCTCCTACCCTTCGTGGGCTCTGGGGACTTGGTTTCCTGGGCAGGATGTGGTTTCTTGCTGTAGTTCCTGGTACAAGAGAAGGTAGTCTTCACCCATTGGTAAATGCCTCTGGTTCCCTTGAGGGGCTGTGGCTGGCTGAGCTCCCTGGTGGCATGGGGCACCTACGGCCCTGTGGAGTCCCAGTTGTGATCCCGGCTTGCCTGAGCTTCCTGTTGTGCAGCTGGGAGTGGGGATGGTGGGAGAGTGGGCTTACTCAGTGTGAAGGCTGCTCTCTCTGTAACTTTATTACGGTGGTCGGGATTCTGTACATGCTAGTTAATCCCCCGCATCTCAGTTTGTAATCCCCCGCATCTCAGCGCCTAAGTCTTCGCTCCCGGGAGTGGCCAGGGCTTCAGGCGAACTGATAATGGGCGGGAGAGAGCATCAGGCATTCTGGTGGCTGGAGAGAAGCTGGCCTCCGCCCCGAGGCTCTGGTCTCCCTAACCTTTGCTTTCAGTTTGTGCAGTGAACTTTGCCAGGGAACAGGGAACTTGTCACAGTCACTCCTTGCCTCTTGCTGGGTGTGGACGTCTGAGAAACCGCGTTTCTGTTCTCATGACAGAGGCTGGGCACCTACCATGCCAGAGACAGCCCTTCCCTCAGGAGCTCAGAGACTGGGTACACAGGCAAATGTGGCGATGCCACGTGCCGAACACCTGCTTAAATAGTGCCTGTGCCTACTAGGGGCACGCTGCGTATTTATTAGTTAATTAATTTATTAGTGTTCACTCTTTGCCAGGCTCCATTTAAAGCAGTTTACATTTAATTCATGTGACCTCATAATAACCCTAAGAGTCGGGCACTTATCATTGGACCATGTTAGAGATGCTGACACTGAGCCGCAGAGCCAGCGAGGGAATTGGGCCAAGACCCAGCTTGTACGCAGCAAGCCAAGCTCGGAACCCAGGAAATCAGGTTCCACATCCCACCCCGGAAGGGGCATGCCTATTGCAAGTATGTTCCTGCTGAGCCTCAGTTGTCACGTCTGTGAAATGGGAGTGATGAATCTGCCTTCCTGGGGCCGTTCGGAAGATTAGAGGAAGATTAGATGCTGCCTGAGCCGGGGGCACTCAATGATCGGAAGCCCTGGGACCCACCTGCCCACGCTGCTGTGTTTTTTCCAACTTCTTGTGCAACCGAGGGCTATTTGAAGCTCCCTGAGATGTCCCATCCCCCCCCCTCGCACTAATATTCCCCCCCTGGATCCGAAGACAAGCTGTGATGGGTGCTGGAGAGGAGCCTGCAAAGCTGCACAACATGGAGCAGAGCACTTGTGTGGAACTTGGGAGCTGGGGGGGGGAGGAGGCCGAAGCACGTTTTCTGCTGCTTCTCAGCCCTGTGACCTTGAGAAAGCCATTGGCTTCTCTGAGCCACGTCTCCTTATCTGCCAAGTGGGGCGAGTTGTATTGCACGGACGGCAGGAGAGAGCGAGTGGGACGATGGGGCGCAGACGCTGGCCGCTGCCCCGGCACTGATCGAAGGATGCTGGGTGATTGGGGAGAGCAGCAGAGGCAGGCTTTGAGTGGCACCCGGGAGGCCTGGGCAGGAGCCCTCCGCGTGGCTGCCCCAGGCGGGGCCTGTCTCCATGCTGTCTGAGATGCTTGCTCAGCGCTCTCTGGCCTGCGTGCTCTGACTTCGTATGTGCAGGCTCACGCATCCCCCTGTTTGCTTGCTCCTCGATGGAGAGACGCCCCCGCAGCGGAGACACTGCCTTCCGCCCTCTTAACTGGCCATTTTTATCACTTGGGTTATTTAAAACGGTTCTTGGCTTGCTGCCTCCTGTTTGCCGTCTTGGGGGAGGGGAAGAGCCGCTAGTCTAAGTGGACCTTGTGAAATTCCCCTGCATTCTTCTCCGGCCAGGGTCAGTGTATCTCCCCAAGGCCTCCTTTTTGCCCCTGGCCTGCTGTGGTAATGGGCAGAAGGCCATCTGGGGGTGCAGTGGGGAGACCGGGGCTGGAGCAGCTTTGGGGAAAGCTTGTTGGGAGGTTAGACCTCAGGACCGGAGAGCCTTCGAGCTCTGGGTGGGAGCCTGGTGGCACGGTGCGGGGCCTGAAACCCAGGGATTCTGGAAGGCACCTGAGCCGGATGAGGGCCAGCTAAGGAAGGCTTCCTGGAGGAGACATCACCTGAGTTATGTTTTGAAGGTCCAGTAAGAGTTCGGGAGCAGGGGGAAGGGCGCTCCAGGTAGAGAGAACAGCCCATACCAAGGCCTGGAGGTGAGATTGTCATGCCTGTGCCTCAGCTAAAGCTCGTTCCTCAGGCCCCGGCGGCCGAGTTGGGACATGGCCCGCCCTGGCCTGCCTGCTCTTTCTTCTTCCCCTTCTTCCCCTCCTTGTGGCCTTCTTCGCCCTCTTTGCTCTGCTTGCTCTCTCACACCCTCTCTCCCTCTTTCTTGTTTTGAGCTGTGCTCCCTATGGCTGGCTCTCTCATCCCTGCTCTGTGCTTCACCTGGGGCAGGGGAGGGCTGTGAGGGGGCCGTGCCCCACCCCCCTGCCTGGTGCCCCGGCTGGGGGCTCTGCCTGCTGCTGGGGCTTTGTGACCCTGTGTGCGTGCATGCGTCTGGGCCTCCGTCCGCATCCGGTGGTCCTGAGGTCAGGACCCTGCCCCCGGCCACCCCCAGACCCTTTGTACGACCCTCTGTGCATCATGGTGGAGGGCGGGGAGGGGGGCCGCCTGGTGGGAGGGTGGCTGCCGGGTCTTAGAGGTCAGTGCTGGTCACAGGACCACCGTCCCCCAGCCCCCAGCCTGGTCTGAGCCCAGGATTAGATGTAGGTTGGGGAGTGGCTGCGGGAGGCTGGGCTGCTCGCCTTACCTCTCCAGGCTTTACCTCTCCTGGCTTGTCCCTTCTCCCTCACACCTGTGACTTCCTCTTACCCCCCTGGGAGGCCCAGAGGGTTTGAGCCATCTTCTGAGGTCGCTTAACCCATCCCCCCTGCTTCCAGGCAAGGCCATTACCCTGTCGTCCCAGACAGTTAGATGTGCCTTTTGTCTCTTTAAAAAGACCTGAGTGTTTATCCTTTAGTGTTTTGTGTTGTCCTCCCCACCCCCACTTGTGTACCCCTGACCAGTTTACAGATGAGGCCCAGAGAAGGGGAGCAGCTGTCTGGAGGTCACACAGCCAAGTAGGGGCTGGAGCCCAGGCCCCTGAATGAACGGGGTTTCTTTGAAGGGGTCCTTCCAGGGGCTGCTTGTCCTTTCAGGAGGGTTTTTGAAAGCTCCCTGACGCCAGACACTTGGAGCGCAGAAACCCCTGCAAAGGGGGAACTCGGAGCCTGTCAAATGGGTCCACAGGGACTGAGCCCTGCCCCTCGGCCCCGCACCCAGGTCCTCAGTGCTGTAGAGGGGCCCTCCCGGCCTGCGGAAGAGCCCTGTGAGGTCGCCTTGCCACGGGTTTGTCTCCTTGTAACAGAAGGCATGTACTTCCCTGGCCTTGGCTCGGCTTTGGGGTGTTGACCGACCGGCCTGCTGTTCCCATCCACCGGCCACATGCTTGGCTGCGTCATTGCTCTGTGCCTCGGTTTCCTCCTGCATGAAATGGGCGGACAAGGGCCACAGGGTTGTTGAGAAGCCCGGTCTGGTGAGGCCCTCCCCACCCCCTTTCCTCAGGGGCGAGCCCTGGGTTGGAAGGTCTGAGGACTCTGTCTCCAGTGCTGGCGTGGGGTGACCTGTGAGGGCTGATCCTCCAGCCCCAGTGGTTGCCCAAGTCCCCAGTCGGGGGCTGCAGCCTGACAGTTAGTGGTACTGGACCCCTACACAGTTTTGTACGGCACATCTTCATGTTACACAGCTTGCTTTCGCACTTGTCTTCAAAGGAAATTGTAACATTTAAAACATCAGGACTTATCCGAGTTGGGGAAACGGAGGCCTGGGCCCAGCCAGCTACCGGCAGAGCCAGGATTAACCTGATGCCAAGTCCAGGGAGCCCCAGCTCATAGGCTGTTCTTTTCTGTGCTTTAAGGCAGCAGTCCCTAACCTTTTGGGCACCAGGGACCGATTTTGGGGGGGGCAGGAGGTGGAGCTCAGGGCTCAGGTGAGCTTTGCCCACTGTGGGGGGAGGCGGGGCAGCAGGAGGCGGAGCTCAGGTGAGCTTTGCTGGAGGCCAGTTCCTAATAGGCAGCGGGCCAGTACGAAGTCCGCAGCCCAGGGGGTGGGGACTCCTGCCTTAGTTATGATAGATCTATGGAGAATTAGAAGGAAATGGCTTTTTCTGCTGTTCTTCTGTGCACACTGTTGGCCCGCTGTCTGGACCTTCACGCGGGTGGGAGCTCTGACTCTGGGATGAGAATGTCTGGACTCATATCACCATCCCCAGCCTCAGTTCTCTTGTCTGTCAAATGGGGATGACAACCTTAGCTCACAAGGTTGTCATGGGGATTCAGTGAAATAGTGCATGCCCAGTGCTAAGTGGGGCGCTGGCCACTTAGCTGCTTCGTCCCTCTGTCCCTCCTGCCCAAGCCTGGCCCTCTCCAGTCCCCAGGCTGATACAGTGGGAACTGCCTGCCCCCTCCCCCTTCTG
Source organism: Anoura caudifer (assembly GCA_004027475.1). Classification (NCBI taxonomy): domain Eukaryota; kingdom Metazoa; phylum Chordata; class Mammalia; order Chiroptera; family Phyllostomidae; genus Anoura; species Anoura caudifer. The sequence goes on from PVKU01003147.1 coordinate 23,709, forward strand.
GCTGCAGGCTGGCCTTTTGTGTTCGGGGCACTTCCTTTCTCCAGCAGGGAGGAGGAGTCATATCCCCTCCGCCCCATCAGACTGTTAGCACAAGGTCACCGGGAGAACAAGACCTAGTCTTCAAGGCCGTGCCTATTATAACAGCATGTCCCCCAGAGCCAGTGGCTTCCAGTGGCCTGTTGGAGAGTGGACTGGAGTGGGGGGAGTCTGTCCCTGTTTCTGCCACCCAGACTCCTTGTGCGGATGCGGAAGCAGCCCCCGGAGGTCGCGTCCCCAGTCTGAGGTCTCACCCCGAGGCAGGGGTAGAGCTGGAATTCGAACCTGGGTCTGGCGGACTCTTCCAGAGTGCTTCCTGTCACACCGATGGGTGCAGTCTCCCAGGCTGAGAAATGGGCCTCACGGTCCTGGCCCTGGCTCTTGGGCTAAGATACCATAGCTGGAGGTTCCGGTCCTGCCTTGCCCCTCAGCAGGCCGAGGGGCAGCTGTTTCCATTCTGGGCCTCCGTAAGGTGACAGGAAGGGGGCTTCCATTCCCGTCCAGTCCACGGACTGCTCGGTGAGGCCTCGTGGGTGAAGTGCTCGCTCCCCGATCTTGGAGGAGAGGTGACGTTGAAGGCTGTCTCGGCATTGTTTTTCCAGGGTTGACGTCAGGGCAGCTGTTTAGGGTTTCATCTGGGAGACAAAGGCTGCTTCGTAGCTTCTGCCCAGTTGAAGTCTGGGCACATCGCCCCCAAGGTGGGAACGGGCTGGGAGGGTTGCAGGGCCCAAGCACAGAAGCCCTGCGAGGGCTGGCTCTCCCTTAGTTCCTCCAGGGAGAAAGCCAGGATCGCATAATCCTGTAACACTTCCCAAGAATATCGCATGTGCCCAAAGCAGGTCACACTTCAGGGACGTGTTCTCTGGACATCAAGACACTCCTGGAGGGTGGCTGTGGTCTTGCCACCATATGGATGAGGACATAGTCTCGGCAGCGGAAACGACCTAACAGCTTAAAAGATCCCCACTGGGTTCTGCCACTGTTGACTCTCCTTCCAAACCCAGATTTGGGAGTGCATCTCAGAAAGCCGGGGTGCCTTGGGCAGTGAAATCTCAAGGCTTTGGGGATCCAGAGCTCTAACTTCTATTCTCAGGATTCAGAGTGGGGTTACCATGCTTGGAGTGCGTGTTGCGTGTGTAAGCATGTACCTGTAGGTACATGCACACATATGTACAAGTTACAAGGAGATTGGACACTGAAGGGTCGGTAGCCATGAGAAAGTGATCCCAGGAGGCCTTCTGGGCAGATGTATGGAATCATTCCAGGGGATTGGCTGTCCTTTGTCAGGAATCACCCCACTTTATCATCGGTCCATCCGTCCGTCCATCCGTCCATCGGGACCCCTGTGCTTGGCCCCTGGGGAGGATGCTGCATGAACCAGGAAGGCAGAGTCCTGTCCGTAGGGAGCTTGCCAAGTGACTGTTAAATCAGAGCTGGAAGAATCCTTAGAGATTGTTTAGTTTTCCCCCAACGCACAGTTTCTCAGAGAAGGGCAGCGACTTGCCCAGGACTGCACAGCACATTGGTGGCAGAGCTACGCCTCCCAGCCAGGTCTGTGGACGCCGTCCTCCCCCACCCCCCACCATTCTTGCCCCTCTGCTGTGCTGACAGATGGCTCTCCCCTCCCGGCCGGCAGCCCTCTCACCCAGCCCCTTCCTGCTTGGCTGTTTTGATGTGTTCTTGGCTTTTCTGGAGTCCTCTGCAGCCGCTGCCCTGGGAGACCTCAGGACATGCTGGCTGGACCAGAATGCCGGTCCCAGCCTGGAGCCAAGCTTGGCTGTGCTCTGCCCTGAGATGACATACCTGTCCGTTTGGAGCGACAGGTTGGCTGGAGTCCCGGGTGCAGAGGCTCTGAGGCCTGGCTTTGCTGCTACTTGTGGACAAGGGGGGTCTCCAGAGGTCACCTCTTCCTCTCTCACCTCGAGGCTAGGAGCTGCTGCAGACCCTCTAAAGACCTTACTGCCTTGGAAGCGCACTCCAGAGCCTTCCCCCGATGTGACCTCCAGCGTCCTTGTTGCCTTGTGCTTTGGGCAATGCTTCCTGGTCCCTAGCCCTCATCCCATGTGCAGCCTTTCCCCCTGTTTAGCCTTCCACAGAGTCGGGGCAGGGGTGGATTTCAGCTGCCTCGTGAAGTTGCTTCCCACATTCTCAAGGCAGAACCCCTCCCCCCACCCCCCATCCCGAATTCACTCTCTTCCCGCCTGAGTCCCTCCTGACTCATGAACACTGGTCTGGGCATGCTCTGTGTGGAAGGGTCCGGCCGGTCCCTTCAGGATCCCACAGGTTTCTAGGACGGAGATGCATTCCATCTCCTGGAGTCATGGAACCCTCTGAGCCGGAAGTGGCCCTAGATAGGGCCCAGGGGTCACTCTGCGCCTGCCCTTTCCTGGTGGAGAAACTGAGTCCCAGAGAAGTCGAGCAGCCTGTCTGTGGCCATTCAGCCGGCCTGGTGGAGTGGGGTCTCCCCCCTCACACAGCAGTGCTGTTTCCAGGGTTTGGCCCAGAAGTGGGTTTTTCAGCCTAATCAAGGTGGCTGGTGGCCTCCTGGCCTGGCGGTCCCTGCCCCAGACGAGTGTCCTGGAACTAAAGCAGCTGGTTCCACCTGTCCCCACAGGGTTCCCCTGTGCAGAATCAGCGCCCTCCCCCATTTGCCCTCTGGGCTGGCAGATTCCTGGCGGTCCAGGCCTGACCTCAGAGCCCAGCAGGTCCACCAGGCCTGTCTCCAGGGCCAGGCAGCGGCCTGCTCCTCTCCCACCTGTCCCCTGGTTCCCTCTCATCCCACAGCCTCCCTGCCTCCCTCTTGGCCCTGGGGAGGCCCCTCACTTTCAAGGATGGAGGACAGGAGGCCTTAGTGTGCGACAGTGGTTAGGTTGCCAAGGGGACACTACCTACTGTGGCTGGGGCAGGAAGGGGTTAAGCAGCTCTGCCTGCTGGGGCTGGACTCCCAGCTGGTGTCCTGGCCCTCAGGCCAACCAGGCCATCTGGCTTGACAGATGCTACAAGGTGTTCCATCTGTCCCAAGGCAAAGTCACCAGGAAGAGGCCCACTGGGGTGGGTGTGGACCAGCTGTCTATCCCTAACAGGCCAGCCAAGTTGGGGAAGGGCCAACCAGGGGCAGGCTGCTCTGGGGGCGGCTGGCCTGTGGTCTCCCAGAGGCAGGAGTAGGGGAGAGCTTGAGTTGCCAGGGGCGATGAGAGCTTCCTTGTGTGGAGGGGTCTCGGAGGTACAGGGATGGGCCCAGGGTCAGTGCCTGTGGAGTGGGACTTGCACCTGACTCTGCTCGATGCTCTGCCCTGTGGCTCCCTCTCACAAGCTCATTCATCCAGTAAATGCTAGTTGAGGGCCTACTGTGTGCTGGGCTCTTGGAGACTCTGGGTACCAGACAGCACCCCAGTCCCAGCATGGGGAAGAGGGAATCCAGAGGATGAAGCCTCTGAGTGGAGGAATGTCGCATCTCAGCCAAGCCCAGGACTCTGGAAGAGCACCTTCCCCTGTCCCAAGCAGCTGGAAGTGGGGCCTACTTGCTAAGATGCTTGGTATTCACGATTTTGTACAGTCCTTGCAACCCCATGAGGTAGATGTTGTCGTTACCCACGCTTTACAGATGAGGAAACTGGGGCTTGCGGAGGTAAAGTCACCTTTACCAGGCCACCAGCTGGGGAGTAGCTGAGTCCGTCTGATGTCACCGTATTTAAGTGATGGCCCAGTGGGTAAGGGGCGGGGCACAGGTGCAAGGGGCCTCACCTGTTCCCCAGGCTGCTCCTTCTCGCCCTCCATCTTGGGCCATCTCCTCTACGGCTTCTCGCTAAGTTCAGCCCAGGGATTGTGTGGCTGGAGGACCGTCTCTCGCTGGGGAAGAGAAGAGAAGCTGTTCTGGTCCCTTGACAGGGCTGGGCTTGGCGAGCGTCTGCTTCCCCTGGGCCGGGCCCCGGGCAGGGTCTGGGCAGCCTGGGGAGTTTGCTCTGGTGTGGGGGGGGGGTGTCTCTAGTGTCTGAAAGACTCCCTGGCCTTCTGAGAGCTGGGGCGCTGGACCTGGCCCAGGGGGACTTCACTTCAGGGGCCGCAGCCTGGGGCCTCTGCATTTCACTCTTATTGTTTGGAGGCCATGCAATGGGGGTCCATGCTCCCTGACCTTCCCCCTCCCATTATGAGGCCACCTGCACAGGAAAAGGAGGCCAGGATCTGGGATAAGAGAGACTCAGTTCTGATCCGGCATCCGCCATCCCACAAGGCAAGCAGAGACAGGAGAGTCTGGTGGTTCTGAGCTTGGGACCCAGGGCGGGACAGCCTGGATTCGAGTCCTGGCCCTACCACTTTCAAGCTCTGTGACCTTGCACAAGTGGCTGCACTTCCCTGGGCCTGTTTCCTTATCTGTAAAGTGGGCGCAATAGCAGTACCCACCCCTTGCGGTGGTTTCGAGGATTAAATGATCCGACAATGCCTACCAGCACTAACACTTCGTGATGTTAATGATTCCGTCACCCTGGACAAGCCACCTGACCTCTGCGAGCCTCAGTTTCCCCATCGGCAGAATGAGCGCAAGGGAGAGAGAGAGGCTCCAATGAAGGACCCAGAGAGGAGCTTTACGGACACAGAACGTTCTCTGGGCATCTGTTCCCTTTCATCCCCCTCCTCTCTGGAGGGAACTGAAAGATGGGAACTGACTCTTCCCTACTGGGAGAGGGCTAGCCCAGCCCCCAAGTCGGGTGGGAGGGCCCCTCCCTATGCATCTGTGTGTGTGTTGTGGGGGGGAGGGGCCCCAGTGTCCTTCCAACTCGTTCACATCAAGTCGAATGTCAAAGCCCGCATGACGACAGGAGGCTGGCAATAAGTAATGAGTCTGTCCCCTTGAGCTGTGTTTAGTCACTAATCCCTGTCTTGGTGCAGGTGATGGCAGTTTGTCCCGCTGTGCCTGCAGCCCTCCGGGCCACTTATGATAATTAGGGCACTGCTCGCCCAGGTAGCACCTGCCCGGACCTGTCCTCGGTTGCACAAGCCCCGCATGTAATTAATCATTTTCCCGGGTCCTCGTCGCACCTCCTTCCTTCCTCCCTGGCGACCACTCAGGAATGTCCTCCTCATCAGTGGCCTGGCAGGAAACACGTGGGTTCTGGGCTCCTGTCCTCGCTCTGCTGCTGCCTGGCTGTGTGACCTTGGGCACGTGACTTTACCTCTCTGAGCTTCAGGCTTCTCATTGACATGTGGCCAGGACTTCTGAGCTTCCTTTTCTGACCCCTTAGGACCCTATTTCCATGTTCTGTGATTTTTCTTTTTCTTTTTTTCCACCACGCATGGAGCCTGTTTGGGCTTACCTATCCTCATTTAATTCAACTGGCGGTCATTCTCCCCCATTTCCCAGACGAGGAGACTGAGGCCTGGAGAGGCAGTTTGCTCAAGGCTGCAGACAGAGCCTTGGTTTAAACCCAGGATGGGGTGTGCCGACTCTTGCCGGTGAGCGCTGCTTCTGGGCTGCAGATGATACGGGAGACTTGGACCAGGAGGCAGGCGGCCCAGGTTGCTGGGTGAACGAGTGAGCCATCTGACTTTGATGGGCAGGTCATGTCGAGCTGCAGTCCCACAGTGCCTTGCGTTTACCTGTGGGCACAGTCACTTGGAATAAACAAGGGAGAAACCCAAGCTGCAAATTAGGTTTCCAAAATAGCCTCGGGAGTTGCTATTTCTCCTGAAACTGTAAACATATCAGGGGTGGGGCCCCGCAGCCTCCTGGGCCAGACCCTGTGGGCCTCCTCGTTCTTGGCTTAGATGCTTAGAACGCCTGTTGGCTTCTGCACTGGGGCCAGAGCTAGAGCCCTGGAGGCAGAGAGCCTGCTGGCCCTGGGAATACAGTTGGGTGGAGGGTGTCGGGGGGCCTGGCCAGGCGTGGGCAGGAAGGGGAAGTCCAGGGGATGGAGCGCTGTGAGCACCAACCTTCCTGTCGTCTGTCCCATGTGAGGCAGGCCCAGGCATGGGGGTGAGAGAAGAGGGTCATGGAAAGAGAGTAGCAGACTTCGGAGGTGGACTAGTGACACGGAGCAGGCACGGGAGGTCCTGTCCAAGGTCACATAGTTGAACCAATCAGCGCTGATTGCCTGCAGGCTGGATCTCCTAAGGCAGGCCCTGGAGGCTACACTCAGTGGACCCACCATCCAGCAAACATTTATTCAGTGCCTGTGCACCAGGCTCCACGCTGGGCTCTGGAGTTGCAGCAGAGCCGGAGATGGGCCTGATCTTGCAAGAGCTGAGTTAAGTAGGGAGACCCAACGTGTGAATAGATGACCTTGGTAGCAAGTGCCTGCGGCCTTTGGAATATAGAGGAGGGACACCTGACCTGGACTAAGGAGTCAGGGAGGGCTTCCTGGAGGAAGGGGTATATAAGCTGGGTTTTCAAGTTGGCATAAGGTGAAAGAGAAGTTAACGAAGGGGCACATAGGACAGAGCCTTCCAGGGAGAGTCAGCTCATGCAAAGGCCCTGGAGGTGCGAGGCAACTCGGCACATCCAGGGCTGGAGGTGCTGTGGGGGATGCGGTTTCATGCTGCCCTGCTCCAGTGTGTGGCCACTTGCTCCCGGGCTCATCAGATACCAGGCTGCTACCCCCACCCTTTCAGAAAAGAGGTTGGGCCCCTCCCAGCTCTTGCTCCTTGGGGAAGGCAGTGTGTCACCCCAATAAGGGTGTGGAAGGGAAGTACTTACGATGGGGGTCTTCCTTCACCTGGGCCTTTTGACTAGTAGGGAAACTGAGGTGCAAATCAGCGTTGTTGTGGGAGCTGAGGGGAGGACCCAGGGACCCTGTCCTTCCCTGTCCAGGCTCCAGCAGTGGCCGAGCCCCTCGAGAGCATGCCCTGTCACTCACAACTCTTCAGAGGGGCACAGGGGCCTTTGCTCAGTCCTCACCCTTGACCCAGCACCATTCCACGCAGGCATCTGGACTGATAGGCACACATGTGTGCCGAGAAGTTCCTCACAGCGTTTAGGTTGCTGGGATTTGGGGGTGACAGCGCAGGACCCATTAGACCGGTGGTGCCACAGCCACTGGCAGCGTCGCCTGCTCCAAGGAGGCTTGCCGACATTGTTTGGCGGGAAAAGGACGCCTGGAGAACGAATATGGACTGATCCCATTTTCATTTTTACAAGATCTCATAAGAAAAAGTAAATCTCATAAAAAGGATGTACAGCCAATATTAACATCGATTATCTTGGAACGGGGGCTTGGATGGGTTTCTATTTTTATGTTTTTCTGCTTGGCTTACCTGACTTTTTTTTTTTTTTTAATTTCTTGTGTGATCATTGTGAAGTTCTCATGCAATTTAAAACAAGGGGAAATGAGCAGCCATTTTTATCTTTTAAAAATGCAAATGCTTTTGATTTCTTGATTAGGTGATACGCATCATTCAAAATTTAAAATGATACAGAAGGAAAGGATATTCTAACACATGCTTACAAAGTGCATGAACCTGGAGGACATGCTAAGTGCAATAAGCTGCACAAAAAAGACCAAATAGTGTAGGATTCCACTTAGACGATGCACCTAGAATAGTCAGGTTCAAGGGGACAGAAAGTAGAATGGTGGTGGCCAGGGGCTGGGGGAGGGGAGAGCGGGGAGATCTTGTCTTGTGGGGACAGAGCTTCAGTTTCCCAAGGTGAAGAGCTCTGCAGATGGATGGTGGTGATGGTCACACAAAGATGTGAATGTGCTTAATGTCATTGAACTTGGAGCCCGAGAGCCCAGGATGAGCACCCCCTTTCATCCCCACCTCCGAGGCCCAGATCTCCCTGCCTGTGGGGCTGGAGGGAATGAGGCCCAGAGGCTAGGGAGCTCCAGAACTCGCCCGCCCTCTCTCAGTGAGAGGAGACTCCTCTTCCTCCACTCCTGTGCCCTAGCCCTCGGCTCCCGAGTGGGCACTTGGGAAATGTGTCTGTCGTGGGGGAAAGAAGATGGAATCTAAGCCAACAGCCAGCTGGAGCTGGGCCGCGGCACAAACGCCCTGTGGCATCTGAGATGCTGGGTCTGTGCCAGTACCGGGCGTGGCACGGGACTGGATCTGCGGGCGGGAAGTCCTGCCGTGTGTCTTCGTTGGGTGGCCCTATGTGTCACCAGGCGTTGACAGCATGTGGTTTAGCACGCAGGTAGCCTGCTGGTGCCTGGGACCCTGGCCAGTGCGCTCGGGAGATCGGCCCTCCCAGGCTGAGCCGCCGTTGTCCACAGTGGGAAGGATGTAAAGACCACATTTGAGGCTGATACAGGCTGAGGAAAAAGTGGGTTTACAGTTGTTTGTATGGAAAAAAATACAATGATTAATAAATAACAACACAAGAATAAACTTTCATGTACTCAACACTGTGAACCTACTTTTGCCCACCCTATGTAGCGTCCATCTGTCGTTTACTAGGAGCAGGGCTCTGAGCTAAGCGTTACCCACCCGGCTCCTTGAATGCACCAGCCCTGCAAGGTGGGCGCTTCCATTCACCCCAACCTTAAACATGCCCGGAAGCACACATCTGCCCCTCCCAGCATCCTCCTCTGGTGGGGGAAAGTGAGGGACCTCTGTAGCCAGCGCCTGGGTGCCTGGTGACAACCTGCAGCCTTCCCCCACCATGAAGTCCACAGAGCAGCAGAGCTGAAAGAAACAGACCATTTTACGGGCGAAGAAACTGAGACCCAGAGAGACCAGGGTGTGGCCTCAGGGAGGGCAGGGCATGTATTCAGAACCTGTGTATGTCATCTCTTTCACAAACTGGAGCGGCCCCGAGGAGGGGGCCTTTATGACCCCCATTTCGTGGTGACCAAATGGGGCGGCTTGGGCAGGAGATCGCCTGCCCAGAAGCATGTGCCCGGTGGAGCGGGGATCTGAACCCAGTGTGGCCCGACTCCGAACCCAGGGCCTGTGTAGCCATCATGCAGCCCTAGCCAGTTGCCGGGCTGGGGCGGGCGGTGGCAGGGCTGTGGGTGGTCAGTTGTGGCTGGTGGAGAGGGAATGTTCAGGCCTTGAAAAGTAAGTAAACAGCCCAAGCAAATAGCCTGGGTAGGCGGCTTTTTTCAAAGTCAGTGACTGTGACCTGTGGGCACATACCCATCCACGCATCTGGCCCCAGCCTGGTCATGTGACGGCGTTTCCTGAGCAGTGTGCTGGGGGCTGCATGGTAGGGAGGGAGTGGGGTTTGTAGAGCTGATCAGACAGCCTTTCCCCTGAGAAGCTGCTCAGGCGTGGGCGTCAGATGGACCTGGACTTGACGCGGAGCATTTCACCAGAGCCTCAGTCTTCTCACCTGTAAGGTGGGAATTATAGCCCCTGGCTCCCAGGGCTACGGTGGGAGTGCAGTGGCAGAACATGATTTCACAGCGAGCACAGTTCTCCTACTTCTGGAGAGCGGAGTCTGGTGAGAGAGGCAGCACCCCGAATGCCACGGCGAAAGCATATGCCAGGACTGGAGACACTGGGATGGGCATCCTGATTCATCCTGAGGAAGTCACGAAGGGCTCCCTGGAGGAGGCGATGAAGGTATAGCAAGCCTGAAGGAGTTGGAAATGGTGCCCCAGAAACCTCACGGTGGCCTGCAGTTTGGGGCAGGCCCCTCATCACCATGAGATGCTTGTTGAGTCACTTTCCTTCTCGGCGTGGCCTGGTTTGTGGGGGGGGCAGTGCCCACTTGGGGTGCAGTTTCTGGACAGAGGATTGGAAGGAGGGTGCTGCCCAGCATAAAGCTCTGGACTACAGGCATCTACAGAGTTGTTGGGTCTCCAAAGGTATTCTCAATAAATGACAACGAAGTCAGAGTGACACTGGGAACCAGCACAGATATGGACACTGGGTGACAGGAACAATGACTCACATTCCAAGGGACTCTTAGAGGTCACATTACATACAGGATGGGAGATGAAGACCCAGGTGGGGAAGGACTTGCTGGAGTCATGCAGTGCATTAGTGACAGAGCTGGGACTCGAACCAGGACCTCCTGCCTCCTAGCCCAGAACCCTGTCCCCCACAGGGTGCTTCCCTGTGGGCATTAGACCCCCCTGCTCACACCTGAGTAGCCTTGCACAGGCTGCGTCGCTGCGATCCGCTGTTCCAGGTGGAGAGAGCGTCCGGGCGGTGGCCGCATGCTGGGCAGAGGGGCACCCTTGACAGGGTGGCAGCTCAAACCCAGCCCATCACCAGCTCGACGCCGGGCTCCGGCCTGCGCGGGCCATTACCGCCGCCCGTAATGGAATCGGCTGCCCTGGTTAAGTGTTCACATTAAATTAATGCCTCCTCCACGGAGACAATCAGTTGGCATTTAATTTGTGTTTCCTTCTGAGCAGCAGAGTACAGCTGGGCAGCCGGGCCTCTCATGGGCACGCCTGCCAGGCGTCCCTTCGCTGGGATCAGCGGCCCCGCAGATGGGAGCCACAGGGAGGAGGAGGGTGAGAGTGGCGAGGCGGTGCTGGCAGCAGGTACCCGGGGAGCGCATGGCGGGCCTCCCTCCTCGAAGGCTGGGGACCCAGCCCTCCTTTTACTGGAGAGAGAAGATACAGTGAAACCAGAGGAGAGAACGAGGTCAGGAGGTGGAGACTCCACGTGCTTCAGGGTTCTCCCGGCCCCTCCCACTCCCACTGCCCTTTTCCCTCCTCTCCATTCTTTTCTGCCACAAACGTGAATGGTGTGTGATACTAGACAAGGGAGGTGGTGTGGAAAGAGGAAGTTGACTCAGTTGTGATTTTTCAGCTCTCTAGGGGGGCTCAGCAGAAGCTAAGGGGGTGGGGGCCCTGGTTTTTGCACGCAGCTCTGGCCCCGCTGCCAAGTGCCCACTCTGATCTGTTAACCCACTGGCCTCTGCAAAACTGCCCTGCAGGAAGGGCTCCCTAGTCTGCGTCTGTGCTGGCAGCCTCCCCTCCGTTTCAGATTAGGCTAAAGGGGAACCTGCCAGTCAGGGCATGGGCTGAGGCCCGGCTTGGCATCGAGGGGTGGGGAAGAGGAGAGGTGCCTCTGGGTACCTGTGGGTGGGCTCACAGAAAACCGGGGGCAGTGCACAGCCCAGGGGACAGGCAGCAGAATGACCCCAGCACACCCCCGGCCGTCACCTGGCAGTCTGCCCCTGTCTGTGCTGCAGCGGGGTGAGCTCCCCATGGCCCAGTGCAATCCCTCTCCACCCATCCGGCCTCCGCCAGAGGGCCAGGCCCATGCCTGGCCCAGAGTGAAGTTTTCTGCCGACGGCTCCTGGCCCAGCCTTACCTGAGCTTGCTTCCCATCACCTGAGCCGGCCTGGGTGTGCCGCCCTCGCCTTCCCTCGGAAAAGTGTGGACCGTTCCTGCGGAGGCCTCCCAGCTCTCTGGGGTCTGGCTGCTGGAGCCAGCGTACTGTTCTAGTTAAAAGGGAGCCGCTGAGCCTTCCGTCTGCTGTATGCTGGGGCGGGCTGGGTGTTTTTGCCCATAGCTCCCACCTCATGGGGTTCTCACCACCACCCCCATTAGCTTCCCATCTCACAGATGAGGAAACTGAGGCTCAGAGAGGGTAATTGACTTGCCCAAGCTCACACAGCTGGGAAGTGGCTAGATGAACCCAGTGTCTTGCTGGCCAGGAATCTCCAGGACTTTCTCCCCAGAAGTCCCAAGGCTGCCCCTGGAGCCTGGATCCTTTTGCTCGGGCAGCCCCCACTTTCCTCTGGAGCCGGAGCCCCGGAGCCTCTTTCTCTGATCGCAGAGGAAGTGAAAAATCTGTGAGTCAGTCCCTCTGCCAGTGACTTCAGCTTGGCTTCCCTCCCCGCAGTAAGCAGGCTTTGTCAGCCCCTTTCCTGTGGGGCTGTGTGTCATCTTGAGCTGATGGGGGAGGTGGGACACTGGCCGAGTGTTGGGAGTCTTGGGAGTCGGGGCTGACTTTGAAGCTGCCCATCCCCTCCCTGCAGCCGCAGGCTGAGGCTTCTCGTCCACCACGTGATCCAGCGGTGGCTCCTCAGGAATGTCTGGAGACCACATCTGGCTGGGGGTGGGTGCTGCCCCTCCTCCTGGCCACCGGCCTCACATGTGCGCTCTTTCTGCTAAGATGGTTGCTCAGGCCACAGAGCTCAGCAGCAGTGTCCTTTGGGGAGTCATTTCCTCTCCCTACCCTCATTGTCTGACATCCCTGCATCCCCTCCCCAGCTGGAGGGCTGTGGGAAGTGGGAGAGGGAAGCTTTCTCCCCCTGCCTGCTTCCTGCCCTGGCTGTCTCTCCCCCTGGCCTGGCCTGGTCTCTCCCTGGAGAGGCTCTGGAGCCAGCCAAGTGGACGAGCAGGCGGAGCTGAGCGGAGAGCCAGTGCTGGGAACCTGGCTCCTGGAAGCCCCCAGGCTCGGGGTGGGGGGTGCAGGCAGAAGATGATCCTTCCAGGCAGGAAGGGCCTTGGATGGGGAAGGGGTGAGCAGGAGGGCTGAGGAGTGGTTGCAATTTAGATTCATGCATTCATCCATTCATTCGTTCAGCAAATCCATGCGGGGAGGAAGTACAGCAGTGGGCACAGGGACAGTGGTTACCAGCGGCTCTCTGGACTGGTGGAAGGGCTCGACCCTGGCTTCAGACCCCTCCCCTCCTACGGCTTGTTTGATGGCGCCCCTCCCCTGTGCCTCTTTTCCACCCTGCAACAGGCATCTCACCCCTGTCTCCCCTATGCCCCCACAGGCCAGGACACAGGGTTCCTGAGACCTCCTGAGATGGGTGCTGGAGGGCTTCCCTGCGCCGCCGGCACGCACATCCACATTCCTGATTCGTGGGCCCCGTGGTCCGAGCCCCTGCTTGTCCTTGCGTTGGCCCAGAGGCCCTCCCGCACTGCCCTTGCCCTTGTCCAGCACCCGCCCCCTCTCCCATGTGTGGATCGCACCCCAGTGGCACCCCAAGGGTTTCTGGGAAGGCTGTTGTTCCCAGCCCTTCCTCCTTGGGACCCTGATTTCACGTTCAGGGAGTGTGGGAGCGGGATGGTTTTTCTGGAGTGTCCCTGGGATGTGGTGGGCCACGATCCTTCTCACTGACAAGTGGAGGCAGATGCTGGGGGAGGCGGAGCCAGGGCCCGGTCTCCCTGCCCTCCTGCTCCTCCCTCCTCCGGAACTCTGGCTTAGGCTGGCAGAGTGGAGGGTACCTATCTCCCACTCCCTGTGTGACCTGGGCCTCAGTGTCCTTATCGGTACATGGAGAGGTTTGGACGAGGTGAACCCTGGTGCCCTTCAGCCTTCACTTCGGGAGATTCTCTGAGTATCAGTTTTCTCCCATAAAGTAGAAACGGCCCCACTTCCTGGCTGTGAGGTCTGTGAGATCTGGACTAATGGTTTTGGACTTGAGCGTCATCGGTAACACGGATATACCTAAAGGTTACTGTGTGACCCATTGAAATGAGGTTACACACGTGAAGCCAGCCCCTCAGAACGGGCCTGGCACATCGGAAGCACTCAGACCGTGTTAGATGCGCTGTTAGGATTATCACCATCCTCCGCCTCGACGTCATTGTCTACCCTGCGTGCTTTGGAGGCTGCTCTCAGCATCGTGCACCGAGAGTGATTTGAGGACCTGGCACACGTATGAGACTTGTAGGGTGTCTGCCTGCAGGAGCAGGTGGAGAGGGGAAGGATCTGGGGCACAGCAGACCTGGGGCCCGGGCCTGAGCTCCCTTTGGAGGTGGGGACGGTGGAGGGTGGTCTGTCTCTGTCTCTGGCATGGTGGCTGGTGCTTGGGGTGAGAGCCGGGCGTGGTGAGATACCACCATCGAGCCGCCCGGGGAGGGTGGGGTCCTGAGGCCCGGCTGCCTCGAGCATGGGCTTGGAGCTCCGTGAGGGGAAATCGTGGAGGTGGCTGCAGGGGCTCAGGGAGGGGGTGGCATTTGAGACTGGCCTGGGCGAATGTGTAGGATTTCAGAAGGCTGCGGAGCGGGGAGGGGCAGGGAAATTGAGTGGCCTCAGAGCCTCTGTTTCCTCATCTGCCAGGTGGGACAATCCTTAGTGGTGGGGTTAAGTGATGATGTGTTATATTCTATGCGTGTATGGATGCCTAACGTGGTGAACACAACTCAGAAGGCGACTGGTAAATGTCGCCCCTCTCCTTTCTCTTATCTGACACTTGAAGAAGAATTTGGAAGTTTTATGGGCTGTTGGCTTGGGGTGGGCAGAGGTGGCTCTAAGAGATTTGTCCCACCTTGGCCCTGGCTTGAGCTGTCTCTGTGCCCTGGGCCTTCCCCCTGTAAAATTGGGAAGGGTTCTTTTGCGTGACCCCCCCCCCTTGCTATGCCGTGGGACAGCGAAGTTTAAAGGACATGACATCCACCAGCCCCTGACCCAGAGTAGGTGTGTCCCCTTCTTAGTGGCCGCTGGCTCCTCCCTGGCCTTCCCGCTGCCCCTCTTTGCTCATGCCATCCCTCTGCCTGAAACAGCCGTCCTGCCGAAACTGTACTCCTGCGGGCTGACCCAGGTCCGGGGAGGGGACAGTGCCTGGGAAGCAGGTGTTGACATTTCATAGCCCACAACTTGGCGGACCAGTTCTCCGTGGAGCTGCGAGCTCCCTTCTCCTGGGCTGAGTCTCAGTGAATGTGGGGTGTCTGGGGCAACTTAAGAAGCACCTCACCTGTCATCATCTTCTCGCCCCCGCCAGCCGGTGCGGCTGAAGGGCAAAGCTTTTCTGCACAGTCAACACTGGAGCCGGCAGAGCCAGGCCTCTCCGTGCCGTTGGGAGGCGCGTCAGCGCGGGCAGCGGCCTGGGTCTGCCAGGCCAGCTGCTATCTGCACGCTGGGGTCGGTGTTCTGCCTTCTGGGACCAGGAGTGCCGGCTGCCCACCCAGCTTGGCTTTGCAAACAAAAGGCCCGTGAGATCATTTGTGCAAGCTCATCTGCTGGGGTGCAGCTTAGAATCGCTAGCGAGGCGAGGCGCGGGGCCGCTCAGAGTGCCATCTGCAGGGGAGCTCCTTAGAAATGCAGCGTGGCCACCCCACCCTGGACCTGCTGGGTCCAGGGCTGCCTCTGAGCAAGATCCCTGGGTGATCCCCGAGCTTGTCGCAGTTTTAGCAGGGGCCTGGCTTCGGTCCCAGCCCTGCTTACTAGCTGTGTAACCTTAGACCAGTTACCTCACCTCTCTGAACCTCAGCTCTCTCCTCTGCAAATGGCCTTTGGGGGAAAATTCTTTACCCGTGAGGTTGATAGTCCACGTGACGGCTGATGAGATGTGCGTACAAGACACCGAGTCCAGGGCGTGCGTGGCATCCGGGTGTGCTTGGCACCTAGGCGTGCTCACTGGTCAGTGGCTGCTCCTACAGCTGCGGATGTGTCTGGAGAGCCAAAGACACAGCTCAGGTTCTCCCTCTGGGTTGACTTGGGGCGAGTCGTTCTCCTTCTCTGGGCCTTATTTTCCCCATCTGTACAATGGATCTGTTGATCCCTGTCCCACCTTCCTCCTGAGAACCTGAGAAAGTTGCTGCAAGGAAAGGCAAGAGGGGGCTGGGCCTCGTCCCCAGGAGCCTGGGGAATGGGGGTGCGTGTGCGGGGCGGGGCTGAGATGCTCCTGGGCCCGCCTCATCCCTCGCTGCCCCTTCCACCGCCTCGCTCAGGGGCCGTGGAATCGAGTTCTCTGCCCCCACTCAGAGCAGCGTGGCCAGGAGCGATGATTCAGCGTGGGACCTGTGTTCTGGCATTGGCCTCTCTTGAGGGAAGTCCTGGATGCCCCCTGCTGCGGGGTGGGGGTGAGGGTAGCCTGTGAATGCCCCCGACCTGGGATTTCTGTCCCCCACATTGGGCCCAGGAGTGACCTCCTGGCCTGGCCTTTGCCATACTGGTTGACCTTGCAGATTCCTGGCACACAGTGGGCCTCGGTTTCCCCATTTGTACAGTGAGTGTATTCAGTGAGTTGTCTGGCCTGCATTAGACCCTCTGCAACTTCCTCTGTGTCCTTCATCCCTGGCAGAAGCCCCCACCCAGCCCTACTGCCCTCTAGGTTTGGGACCCTATGGCCCACAGCGGATCAGGGCTTGCTGCCAGTATTGGGGGCTGGTAAAGGGAACAGGAGAGAAGCGAGTGTGTGTGTGTGTGCGCGCGCGCGTGCGCGAGCCATCCGGGAGCCCTGGCCAGGCCCGTCTTGTCTTGTGTGGGAGAGCGGAGGAATTTTCCTCTGTGTGTGCAAACAGTATCTGTTTTCTCATTTCCAAAAGCTGATGACGTAACCCACTCTTTATCCATTCCTCCCCTCTGGCCTATTTTTAGCTGGCCCCCACAGCATCCTAAAAGGCCTCCAGACCTGCCTGCTCTGAGGCCATGTAGGGAGGCGGCAGTGGGATGAGGAGAGCGAGAAGCTGTCTGTCTGTCCCAGGATGGAGAGGGGGAAGGAACCTGCCCCAGCCCCAGCTTCCTCTGGGGAGGGGGAGGGGCCTGGGTGTGGAGCTGGTTCGGTCTCCGATGTGCCTGTTCCACTAGGAGCCCAGCAGGGTGGCAGCCACTCAATCTGGAGCCTCTGGCCCAGGCTGGAGTCCTGGCTCCACCTGTCCTCACCCTGACCTTGGGCCCCTGCCTCTGTACCTTGCTTTCTTCACCTGTAACCTGGGGCTGATAGAGGCACCTGTGCTGGAGGGTTGTTCTGAGGATCGAATTATGTCACGTAGATGGGCATCAGGCGTGAGTAAGCACTCAGTTAAGGTGAGCTGGAATTGTTGCGGTGATCTCTCATCCAGCCTCCAGTGATTGCTGGGGGTACCATTAGCCCCAGAGTGCCTTCTGCTCCCTATCACCTCCCTTCCGCCTCAGGCAGCGTTTGCACACACAGACAACACATGTAGAGGCCCTAGAACAGGGCCCGGCATGAAATAAGTGCTGAGTAAGTGGGAGCTGTATTTGTTATATTTTTGTTTTAATGTAACAAGGCGGACTTGGGTTTGAAGTCCAGCCCTACTCACTAACTAGCTGTGTGTCTTTGGGCAGGACATTTAACCTCTCTGAGCCTCCAGGTCCTCACCTGTAAGATAGGGATGCTAATAGCTGTGTAGGAGCTGTCTTCGCTGGTTAGGGCAGGCTGCAGGACCACAGACTCTGAGAGTGCAATAGTTAGCACAGTGAAAGTGTGTTCCTTGCGGGTGCAAAGAACAGCCTGAGTGCCCTGGCAGCTGTAGCTCAGCAGGTTGAGTGCGGGCCTTCGAACCAAAGGATTTCGGTTCAATTCCCAGTCAGGGCACATGCCTGGGTTGCAGGACAGTTCCCAGCAGGGACGCATGAGAGGCAGCAGTACTCTCCCTCTCTCCTTCCCTTCCCCTCTAAGATAAATAAATACAATCTTAAAAAAAAATAGCTTGCTAAAAAAAAAAAGAACAGCCTGAGTGTGGTGCTGGCTGCAGCCTGGCCCCTGAGGGCCAGCCTCAAAACTGCACCTTGCAGCGACCGCAGGAGCAGCGGCGTCTGTGGAGGACTATACTGTTTGCTTGGAGGGGGAGTGGCGGTCTCTCCCACCCTCATCTCCCCATGGCACCGGGCTCAGGCCTGTAATGTGTTGCTCGGCAGCACCTCCTGGAATTAGGGCCATGTGTCCACCTGGCTGTCCCTGCCCCACTTTCACCACGCCTAGACTGCGAGCTCCTGAAGGGCAGGCAGGGACGGGTGCGCTGCTGTGCCTGCCTTGCCCAGCCCAGGCTGGCTGCCTGTCCTGTGTCTGAGGACTAGCATGGGAGGCCCCCTCTGACCACCTGTCCTTCTCGGCTCTTACAGATGGGAGGAGGAGCTTGCCAAGAGCATGAACCTGCAGACCATGGTGGACACGCTGAAGGAGGTAAGAGCCCTCAGAGGTCCTGATCAGGGGAGGCTCTTGGGAGGACCATGTGACCCGGGGACACGGTCCCCAGAGGGCACAGCCCGGGGCAGTTCCCAGCACAGCCCCTACTCTGGGTTACTTCCTGTTGCCTCAGTCTCTTTGATGGAGCCAAGAGGCCTCTTCTGCATCCCCTCCTTTGGTGCTAGGAAGGGGCCAGAGCAGAGTTGCAGAAAAGCTCAGGCACAGGAGTTGGGAAGCCTGAGTCCAAGTTCTGGTGCTGCCCCAACTTGAGGGGTGACCTTGGGCTGTGCTGGGAACTGCCTCTCCTGCCTCTTCTCCCCACCTGAGGTTTGGAGTGGATGGTGTCTCAGCGCCCCTCCTGCAGCAATTGACTAGGGGCCGAATGCCTTGGAGAGGGTGGCAGCACGTCACCAGGTGGGCTCCAAGCCCTCGTGGGCTCTCCACGGTGGCCCAGAGGCCCTTCCTTGTATTCTGGCCGAGTAGCTCTGTGCTCTGGACCCCGCACTCATCCGCTTGCTGGGTACCCCAGGCCACAAGCTTCCCTTTCCCGGCCTCTCTTTTCCTCTCAGTCAAATGGGTGCACGGATAGTGACCCCACAAGAAGGCATGGAACACTCTTTCAAATATTTTTAAAATCACTTTCTGGTATTTAAAGGTAGAGACAGATAAAAATAGTATCAGTATGTAGAAGGGAGGGGATGAGCGTCCTCCATTTTTATAACAAAGGCGCTTTTTACTTTACAAGCATAACATGTTCATGCTCAAATATTTGGAAAGTTGAGAAAAGCTTAGAGAGTCAAATAAAACTTCTCTCCAGTTCGGCCCCTCCACTGTGGACGTACGGGTGTGCGCCCTTCCGGTTTTTTCTGCGCAGACACACACACACTCTGGGTGTGTACATTCGGGCAGGTTGACACACCTGGCCTTGCCATTTTGGAGAACCAGACATGGTCAGATATTGGCAGTTTCCCATGAATTGACCCAATATTTTAACCTGTCAGGACCACTTGTTGCAGTAACCTGCTTTCTCTTTGACTATCTGCCCAGGTTTTTCCACACAGTAAATACTCCTTTGAGAAGCGTTTTAAGCTGAGGGGCGGGAAGCCAGGCTGGGCGAGGTCCCCGGCACACCCCTTCCCCAGCAGGATCCCTAGTCGGGCCCAGGGTCCAGCTCCTCCTGCCCCTCAGGTGCCCAGCCCCAGTAAACCCTCCCGGTCTCCGTCCCCACAGGCAGCGCAGGAGGCGGAAGCCATCCAGGAGGAGATGAACGAGACGATCGAGAGGCTGAAGGCCGAGCTGGTGGTGTTTAAGGGGCTCATGAGTGATGTAAGTGCCGCTGGCCGCCGCCCCCAGGTGTTGCAACCTCCCCCCACTCCCGTCATGCAAAACGCTTCATTCACTCCGAGGCTCCAGAGCTCGGCTTCTAGTTAGAGTCCTGGCTGGCTGCGTTTGACCGTGAGGATGACCGATGCATCGGAGACCAGGCGCCCTCCTCCTGCCCCCTCCCACTTCCGCTTCCCTTGGTCTGAGTAGAGATGCATTAATCTGCCGCTTAACCCATCCCGCCCTGCTCGGGCTCCTCGGAGGGTCTGTGTGTGTCGGCTCCGGCTCCTCCCCTGCTCGCCGTGATGCGGCGGGTGGTCGCCGTGAGCCTTGGTGTCTGGGTACAGGTGGAGGGAGGCCCTGTGCCAACCTGAGAGGCTGCCCAGGCTGGTGGACTTCAGCAGGGTTGCTTTGTAAAGTCAGGGGGGGCCAGTGTATGTGTCCTTTGGACAGCGATCAGAGCCCTTCTGGGTAACCGTGGGGGAGGGGAGCTGCTGGCAGCCAAGGCCTCCTTCCTGCTGGGGACCTGGGTTTCCTGCTACCTTCAAGCAGCGGGCATTACGTGGGGAGATACTCCAGAAGGGAGAAGGAGCCCGATCGTGGGAGGCCCAGCCTGGCGCGGCTTCTGGTCCTGGGGGGCATGAAGTGGGGTGTGGCTAGGAGAAGCCTCCCAGGGCTCCAGGTGGATAGCATTTGGCTGGTCCTCACCCGGATCCAGGGGGAGCCCCCTGTCCTGAGCAGACCTGTGCTGTCAGTCATGAGAGGGATCCTGAAGAGAGAGAGAGCTGCCTTGGCAGGCACCTCTGGGTGGGGGCGCGCTGGATGGGAAAGAAGGGAAGTCTTTCACCGGTGGGAGCTGCCTTTGTTTTTCCTTTGCTCTAACAAAACACACACTGACACTGTGTCTGCTGAGAGGATGCCTTCCAGCCCTAGGGAGACCGGCACACACGGTCTCACATTGTCCACTTGGCGCCAGAGCCTTTGGCTCCCACGGCCCCTCCATCCCCAGCCCCAGCCGCAGCCGAGCAGCGCTGGCCCAGCCCTTCATGCCCAGGAATAGCTCAAGGCCCCTCTTGGACTCCATGGCATCCCACTGAACACCTAGGGTCTCCCACCCCTCTCTGTCCATCAGGGGCCTGGGAGCAATGCCCCCACCCCATGCTTGCTCCATCCCTCGCTCACGTAACCCCTGCTGTCCTCCCTGCAGCCCATGACAGACCTGGACACAAAGATCCAAGAAAAGGCCATGAAGGTGGACATGGACATCTGCCGCCGAATCGATATCACGGCCAAGCTGTGCGATGTCGCACAGCAGCGGAACTCGGAAGACGTGTCCAAGATCTTCCAGGTGACTAGGGCCGCCCTGCTCACCAGCCACCACTCCCACCTGCCACTGCAACCCTCCCAGAGAGCCCCGGCCTCCACCCTTGCCTGGCCGACCTGTTCCCCTCACACCCCACCCACACCCTTCCCCAGAGTTAGTGTGGCCTCCCAGGAGAACATAGAATCAGGGACTCTAGACTCCCAGGCTGGTCTGGCTCCATCATCAAGGCCAATGGCTTCATCCTGTGGCTGAGGAGACCACTCACCGGGGCGGGAGGGCGACATGGCAGGCTCCAGGAAGGAAATGCAGACCTGGGACTAGAACTCGGGTCTCCTAAACCCTGCAGGGCTTCGTCCACCTGCCCACCCTGGGTTCACTGTCCAGCTTCTGGCCTCATCCTTGGGGTGCCAGAACTGGGTGCCGTCGAGGAGCCCTGGCCAGGCTACAGGTGCGCTGGGTGAGCTGGCCTGAGCCCTGGCCGATGAGCTGCAGAATTCCAGGCACGAGCTGTGGGCCTCGGACTGTCTTTCACTCCTGTTAAAGGGGTGCTCAGCCTCTACCCCGCCCCCTCAGGGAGCAAGTTGTGTGTGTCCCGAGAAGAGGCGATGGGTTCCTGGCAGCTGTCGTCCGGGGAAGGTGTGGGGGCCAGTCCAGCCAGCTGCCCGAAGGGCACGTGCCGTTCTCTGAAGGCCGCTTCTTGAGTCTGGGTTGTGGTTTGGCTGTTGCTTGAGCGCAGGGCAATATGGTGTGTTGTTGCTTTAAGTGTGTGTTTGGATATCGCCAGGGGAGCTCTGGGCTTCCCTGGGCCCTCTGTGCTCCTCTGGGCCTTCTCGCTGACCCTCTGCTGGAAAGCAGGGGGGCCCATTTCAGCCTTTGTTTGGTTTGCTCGCGTCTTGTCTGCTTGGAGTGGAGGGAGCCTGGTGAGCCTAGGGCCGCTGCCTGCTGCCTTTGCATGGGAGCAGGGGGCTCCGGGAGGCACAGAGCCATCTGCGCCTCCTCGAGGGCGTCTCTGGCCCTCTGGCTTCTCTGGTGAAGGGGTGAGCTGAGCTGGCCCAACCAGCAGGGCAGGGAGGGGTCCAGGCTGTCTGTGTCCTCCGTCCCGCACGTCTCCCCGCCTCACGCTTCCTGCTAACGCCACCTGCTTCGTAGAGGACCTGTGCATCTCTCCCGGCGTGGCTGGCCCCAGCCACACTCCATCTGCCCTGTGGGATGCTCGCTCCCTTCCCAGCCCACCCTGCCCCTCCATCCTGGCAGAGCCTCCTGGTCACCTTGATCTTTTCCTTTCCGGCTCAGGTGGTCCCCAAAAAGAAAGAGCGTAAGGTAACTTCAGACGATGACATCTCGGAGCAGGACGGGGAGGTGAACCGGTTCTCAGATGAGGAGGTCGGCTCCATGAACATCACCGATGAGATGAAACGCATGTTTAACCAGCTGTGAGTGTTTCTGAGTGTCCCCGCCACCCCAGCTGGGAGCCCCTCTCTGCTTCCCTGGACACCTGGGGCAGGGGTGGCAGATGGGTGGCCTGGGCTGAAAGTCGCCTGGTGTGTTTTGTTGGACCAGCATGAGGAACAAGTGTATATTCATTTGTGACATTATTACTTTGGGGAGCTCCACATTTTCAGGAAGGACCAAAGGGTGGGTAGTGGTGGTCGCATTTGGGTGAAGGCCTTGTCCGAGGCTGAGACCCACTCCTGTTAGATTTTCCTGGGGTCGGATGGCCGAGCTGAGCCACTCACTGGGCCCACCGTGCTGGCCCAGCATCCCCCATTTGGAGGATGCTTTACAAACGTGACTTTACCGACTCCAGACAACCCACCCTAGGAGGTGGCGTTATCACTCACCTTTTGTAGATGAGGACACTGAGGCTCAGGAGAAGCAGCTTGGCCAAGACCACTCTGCTGATAAGCGGCAGAGCTGGGCTTCGGAGCCAAGCCCGTCTGCCTGCGTTCTCTCGCTGTGAAATGCTGCCCGGGCTGAATGTGGCAGAATGCGGGCTGGGCACGGTCAGTGGTGGGTTGGAGCCAGCTTGTACCAACTCATGGAAGCTGACTCTACGTGTTTGCCTGCTCCAGGTTCAGTGATGGCACATTAGTAGCTTAAAGTTTGCCAGGTTGGAAAGTGAGCAGATGCCGCCCATCAGGGCTGCCCTCCCCGCCCCTGCAGAGAGCTGGTTTACCTGAAGCTCCCTGTACGCAGTCGTCTGGGGCAGGGAGGCTTTGTGGCCTCGGCCTATCCAGGTCCATGTTCTCAACCCTGGTCCAGTTTTCACTGTAATCCACGTTGTACCCTAAAGTGGGGGAGGGGAAGGGGGACAGGTGCCACTTTGGGCATTGGGTGACTTGTCTAAGGGTCTGGCGTCAAAGAGCAGGGCTGGGGCTGGTCTCTGGAGTCACCTTTCCTCCTGCCCCCATGACCAGCTCCTGCCTGCTCTCTCTGCGGTCTCTCTGGAGGTGCAGTTGGGCACCCAAGCCCTGAGAACTCAGCTCTTCCCCAGAGCTCCACCCCCCTCACCCACCTCACCGCCCCCTCCCAGCATCAGAGTCTCAGGCAGAGAGAGCTCTCTGACCTGATGTCTGTCCCCCGAGATCCTGGGTTTCCAACAGCAGGGGTAGGTTTGCGATCTAGGCTCAGATGGCTAGCACCACACCTCCTGGAACCCCTCTGAGAGGGCACATGCCTCTTAGCAGGTGCCTCTGGCATCAGAGTCGTTTCAAAAGTTGGGGGTGTGGGACTCCCCTAACACTTCCTGTAAAGCTCTGGGGCTGGCTTAGCCTTACGAACTCCAAACATCATTCCGCCCAGCCCTTTCCTGTACCGATGCGGAAACTGAGGCTCCGAGAGGGACATGCGAGGTGCTGGGATGGAGTCTGACCCCGACGGTCAGTCCAGTGCTTTGTCCCCTGCCAGCTGTCTTCACGCTTGGAAGAGGTGTGCGTGCCTCGGCCCTCTATGTGGCACTGTCCCTGCCCTGGTCCCTTTGCAGCTGAGCCGGGCCACTCAGGAAGGAAGGCAGGACTGGGAACTGGCGGGGCTGCGTTTGCCCCCCACTCCCCTGTACATGCGGCTCCCCTGAAACAGAGCCCAGACGCTGCTGTGTCTTGGGGGCTGCTATTTGAAGGTGACAAGGAGACTCCCAGACTCTTGATTCCTCTTTGACATCACCCCCCAAAATCTCCTATCCTCATCTTTGCTGACGAGAGGGCTTTGGGGGAGAACCCTTAGCTGGGTCTAGGCTTTCTCAACGTTGTTCTGGGCATCCCTGAGGGTCGTGTGAGGAGGCAGGATTTTAGGCCCCCCACAGACCCAGGGTTGGGATCATTTGGTTGGATGAAAAGGCTCCTCTGAAGAAATCATCGTCCTCATTTTCATAAAGTCACCAGGAAATCGTTAGGCTGCCCAGGATGGGTGAGCTGAAAGGGGCGGACCCAAGGGCCAAGTGCGGGGCTCCATGGGCTGGGCTGGGTGTACGCAATGAGATTGATCAGGTGGTGATGTTGCCTAAGTTTTAAAAAAAATCCTCTGGTCACCCCTCCACCCTTGCAGTTCTCCACCCCCTCCCCTGCTGACCCCACCCTGGGCGGAGCCTGGCCCCCTCCCGCTGACAACTCAGCATGCGGGAGACTGCCCGGGGCCAGTTCCACTGAAGTCTTTGAATAATGCGCCCCTGTCCGGGCTGTTTTGTTTCGATCCACATCAGTTGCTCAGGCCCTGGGCCAAGGAGAAGGGCAGGGATTTGCTACTTTCTCTGTACTGTGGCCAGTCCTCCTCCTTCGCTCTGCCCTCCAGATCTGTTGCGGGGTGGGGTCGCCTCTTGGCAGCCCTTCCTCTGGCCCATCTTCCTGTCTTTTCTGGCTTCCTACTCCTCAGAGCAGGAAGTAGGTTTCCTTCAGCTCCCAGATGCTGGGAAGGAAGTGAAGTCAGCAGTTGAGAATGTGATGCGGTGCTAATGGACCAGGGGACTTGTCTGAAGCCAGTCCAGCCTCGGGGCGCTCTGCCCCCCCCCCCCCCCCGCCGCCGAGGGTGGGGCGGTGGGGGGGGCAGCTCTGCTCTGCTCCCCTTCCTGGTCTCACAGAGCCACCTGTCTCCAGGTGTTTTGGAGACAAACCTGGCTCCAGGGGGTGCTCTAAGCAGCTTTTTACTAGAAATTCTTTCTCCTTGGGCCCTGCCCAGTGGACCCCGGACTGGACCATCCTTAGAAGGTTGGGAGAATCCAGGAAGGGGTTGAGGGCAGGAGTGTGGGCAGTGGGGAGAGCCCTGTGATGGGGATCTGGACACTTGGGACCCACTTCCCTTTCCGGCTGATTCACCGGGTCCAGTGACTTAACTCTGTTGGTATCAGCCTTCGCCTCCAACTAGCGGGCGTGTTGGGCTGAATGATTGTTTAAGGTCCCTGCCCCTCCCTGCCCCCAGCAGGGGTAACCATGCATCTTCAGGAGCCCCTCAGGCCCAGGCAAACCTGGGTGGGCCGCCACCTACCTACTTCCTGTTCTAGTGACTAGGACAGCCCCGAGGTCACCTGGGCTTTGAATTCGGATCTGATTTTCCGCAAGTACTGTTCTAAAAGATTACCAAATTCCTTTGGGCCTCAGTTTCCTCATCTGTAAAATGGGAATAATACTATCAACCATCCCAAGTTGCGGAGATTATATAAATCTCGCAAAAAGCAGGGGCTCAGGATATGAGCTGTTCGATGAATCATGAGATTGGACTAGGGAGGAAAAAATGCCTTTCGTCTCCATGCATTTTAAAGCCTGGCACCTTAAAAACATACATTTTAAGTTGTATAAAGAGTACGGAGAAGCTTTCTGCGTTTTCAAGGAGTTCAACTCCAAGGATAAGGCCCGTCCGCCTGCCACCGCTCTGCCTTTGTGGAGGTCCGCCTTGCGGGAACGTACCCACTGGGGCAGGGCCCCTGTCCCTCGCTCGTCCTGGCCCCTGTTCAGCCGTGCCCTCCTGTGTCACCCCCGTAGGCGGGAGACTTTTGACTTTGATGACGACTGCGACAGCCTGACGTGGGAAGAGAACGAAGACACGCTGCTGCTCTGGGAGGACTTCACCAACTGCAACCCGTCCATCGACCTGCAGGGCGAGGTGAGGGCCAGGACACGGGGGCTGCGGACGGGCGGGAGCCGCCTCCTTTCAACGGCCCCTCCTCCCTCTTCTCCCCTGCAGCCCCCACTGCCCAGTTAAATTGGCCCCTCTGTTCTGTTTCCCTAGCAAGAGGAAAACTTGGGCAACTTGATCCATGAGACGGAATCCTTCTTCAAGACGAGAGACAAGGAGTACCAGGAAACGATAGGCCAGATCGAGGTGAGGGCTCGGGCTGCGCAGCCCCGCCCCGGTGCAGCTCACTGAGGTCACGTGTGGGAGACCCCTAGTGGCTAAGTGGTGGCCACATGGGCAGGGGCTGGTGGCCAGGGGTAGCGACAGGCTTGGGAGTCTGAAGGCCTGCCAGTTCCCCAGCCTGGCGCTGGGAAAGTCACACCCCTCTTAGGGCCTCAGTTTCCTAATCTGTAAAATGGGGGTGGTGATCCTCGTCTGCCCCAGAGAGGTTGTTTAAAAGTTACTCAGCTGAGATGGTGATCCCAAAATAACGAGAGCTGACATTTGAGTGACATCGAGTGACGCTAGGCGCTGAGTAAGCCACTTTCAAGTACACCCTCCCTGGTCTCCGCGTTCCCTGGTGTGGACCTGGCGGTGCTCAGGTGCCCCGTGCAGCGGGTACTGAGCACCCTGTTTGACAGAGGAGGACGTGAGGTTAGAAGAGACCAAATGACTCGCCCAAGGCCTCCAGCCAGCAAACAGCCTTCGAGCCGGCCCCCTCTGCCCAAGGGCCTGTGCACTTGGCTGTGCCTGTCAGAGTCATTGCTGCTGTCATGCTGGAGAGAGAAGAGCCCCGTTCCTGTCACTTGGTAGAGGAGAGGGGCAGAGATGTGAGGGACATGAGGGCTTTTCTGATCAAGTCCACGGGAAGGAGTGCAGGGAAGCTGGGCGGAGTGGGGCGGGCAGAGCCCGGCGGGGCTCCTCAGGGAAGCTGGCCCTCGTGGTTGCTAAGCAGCCATTCCCTTTTCACCAGAAGCAGTTCTGACTCCACTGACCAGTAGGCAGAGAGCAGAGGCTGGGTAGGGCCCTGAGGGCCCCGTGTCCAAGGGTGGCTGCGATGGCGCTCCCACTTGAGTGGTAAGGGGGGGACTGCTGAGGGTTTTGTTCAGAGGATGACTTGGCCTCACCCGTGTCCCACGCTGGTTCCTCTCAGCTGGAGCTGGCCACGGCCAAGAGCGACATGAACCGCCACCTGCACGAGTACATGGAGATGTGCAGCATGAAGCGGGGCCTGGACGTGCAGATGGAGACCTGCCGCCGGCTCATCAAAGGCTCCGCAGACAGGTGCCTGGTCCTGCCGTCCCTGGGGGGGGGGTCAGCAGTTGGGTTCTTGGGGACACTTCGTGGGGCTGCAACTTACAAGTCTGGCCTGTTTCATCTGCCCCACCCACGTGTCCATCCGTCCATCTATCCATCCAATGAATATTATGGTCACTGACCTACTCTGTGCTAGATGAGTTACCTATCTAATCTCACGTAACTCCCTCCCCCACTTACTCAGCAGCTACTTGTCGGAGGCCTACTCTGTGCAAGGCCATAGGGGTACAGTGCTGAACACAGCAGCCCCAGCCCCTGCCACCCTACTTTCTGCTGAACTGGGGAGCGGGGAGGGGCAGGGCACTCCTCTTTACCGTCGCTGACGGGGCTCCCATCTGTGCTTAGGAAGCAATTTCATGTCTTTTCCCACATTCCAACCCAGGGCCAAGTGGGTTGGGCCCCCTTTATTTGCTGGGGGATACACAGCTCAGACAGAACCCCTGCCTTTGAGGAACACGCAGCCTCTTGGGGAGACAGCCTCGCTGATAGTAAAATGGGATCAGTACATGTAAAACGCTTGGCACAAAGCACCGATGAACGTTCATTGTAATTGTCTCTCTCACTATGACTATATTCCTGCAGGCTGGGGCTCAGGCTGTGAAAGAGGGTGGGGCAGCTCTGTGGGAAGCTGCGTGTGGGGTCCCGGGCTCAGCCCGCCCTACCTTCAGCTCACTGAATCCCCCGGAGCCCACTGTCTGATACCTCCACGGTTCAGATGGAGGAGCAGAAGCTTAGGCAAGTTACTGAGTCTGCCCAAGGCACCCCCCAGTTCATCGGTGACAGAGCCAAAATTTGGACCCAGTGCTATTAACCACTGTCCAGTACGGCCTCCCTTTTGTGCTGAGTTCATTGGGGTTTAGTGAGCACCTACTATGTGGCCAGACCTGTGTTATCTGGTTCGAGGGTAAGAACCAAGCTTGATCCATGGTCTCTGCTCCCAAAGGGGCTTTCAGCACCCAGAGCAATTAGAGGCTGGTACAGGAGGTCCCAAGAGGTCTTGAGAGCCATGTCCAACTTGTGAGCTTAGCAGATTCTAAGGAAAGCAGGGTCCCCCTCTGAAGTTAGATTTTATAGGAGTGACTGGCTGCTCAGCCCTCCCCGCTCCTTAAATCCCTTCAAGGGTCCTCCTACCGCCCTCTGACTGTCCCCCATTCTCTCACACCTTCTAGGAATTCACCGTCCCCCAGCTCCGTGGCCAGCAGCGACTCAGGAAGTACAGACGAGATTCAGGACGAGTTTGAGCGCGAGGCAGATGTGGAGCCCATGGTCAGCTGATGACTGAGTCCCTGGTGCCTGGTGGTCTTGGTGATGGGGCCTCTGCCCGCCTCCCCACAAAGCCAGGAAGGCTCCTCGGAGTGGGGCTCCAGTCCTTACCACACAGACTTCCTCTGCCCTCCCTTCTCTGGAGGCCCCAAGGGACCGCTGCTTCCTCCCTCCCTCCCTCCCACCCATCAACCAGTGCCCTCTGTCCACCCACCCACCCAAGGAATGGTGCTCTCAATTTCTATTCTCCGTGTTACAAATGCAGACTTCTGTCCAGATGATGCAGTGTTAACCGTGCCTTTTCCCTTAAGCTGAGCCACTTTGAGCTCCAAAGAATTATTCCTAGCAGGTGTTTTTATACAAAACTTGAAGGTGAGGGCGGGGCCCCTGAAGGGTATAGTGTGGTTTTCTACCCTCCCACCTGCTCCTCTGATTGGCCATGACCTCTGCCCTCCTTTCCTCTGCCGGCCAGCACTCGGTGAGCTGGGCTTGGGGCGGTCCACCTCCGCCCAGGACAGAGCTGTTTGCCTCTGAAAACCCCCCTGGGTGGGGACCTCCCAAGGGTTTTTCCACTTCTCAAAAGGGGAAAAGATGGAAGGAGGGAGGGAAGACAAATTTTTATTTTCTTTTTGGATCGAGTGGCAAAGCGGAGGGACAAGGCACTGTGGGGGAAGGCGGAGCCTCACTGTGTTTAAACCACTATGCAAAAAACAAAACACACGAAAAAGCAGCTTGCCTTATACATTGTGGAAGGCAGGCCCTCTCCCAGACTCATGCTTCTTCCCTTGGAGCTGGGAGGGAGGCCAAGGCTAGTGAGACCTCTCGCAGCCTCTGAAGGGGTTTGGTCAAGGTCAATAAGGAGGCCTGGGTCCTGCGAGGCCTTCGGCTGCCTGTTTGCTTTCTTGGGACCTCTGTGGGTTTGGAGAGCCTTTTACTGCCCTGATGACTTGATGTTTTCCTTCTCCTTCCAGCCAACTATACGGCATCCTAGGTCTGTAATTTCTCTGTGAGAAAGTCTGAAGGGAGCTAGGCCTGCTATGGTCCTTCCTCAGCGGAGCCCTGTTGGGCCCACCTGCCGCCACCTCGGTTCTCCACGGGCCCCGGTCGCCCACTGTTTGGCCGCCGGCCTGCACCGGCCAGGGACGAGGGGCAGGCGATGAGGGCTGCTGGCAGAGTGGAGATGGCGGGAGTTGGCGCCCGAGTGAGAACCATCCTTTTTGGACAGATGTGAGCTTCTTTCCCCACTTCTCTTGACTGACCAGCTGGGGAGTTAATTGAGCCAGTGTCTCCCCAAGACTTGCGTGGACCTGCGTTGCAGAGCGCTGTGTTAAGGCCACCCACCAAATCTCAGCTTGGAGCCAGCTGACCCGGTTTTGCTTTTTCTTTTCTTTTTTTTTTTTTTTTTTAATTCTTTTGTACCCACTCTGGTGGGTCTGATTGCTGATTTTCGCTTTTGTTGGCCCGGCAGCTCCCCCTGGAGGTCAAAGGAGCACACTGTGCCCCAGGACCAGAACTCCTGACCACCCATTGCTTCTGTCTAGAGGCAGAGGCGGGTTCCTGCTCTGAGTAGGTTGCGCTGGGTCCTTCTCCCCAGGGTACCAACCACCTTTAAGGGCCTTCTTTCTCCTCTGTTTCCCGCACCTGTTTGGCAGTCTTAAAACCATTGTACATAATATTCACAGAATATATATATATATATATGGAGAGAGAGAAAGAGTGTGTTAGTGACAGCGTGTTATTTTTATTTATCAGCACTTGGCAGCCTATTATCTTTTTTCCTAATTTTTCCTTTTTGTTGTCGTTGGGGGAACACCGGACTGTTGCCTGTGGCAGTCTGGCCGAGAGGCTCCTGGACCCGGCGCCTCTCATTCGCCCCACACACAGTCCCTTGGTAGGTACACGGAGGGCCAGTGGTTTCGGGGGAGAGACAGCCCCTCCCCTCCTCCTTACCGACCCTTGTTCTAAAGGTTACAGGGTTCAGACACACCTGACTAGTATTGCTGTTATTGTTATTGTTGTTTTAGTGTAGCTTTATTTTAACCAAAGGTTATCAGAGCCAGTTGGGCTTGGACCTCAGCTGCTAAAAAGATTTTCCGTTTCCGGGGGCAGGGCAGGCAGTGGCTGCCCCTGCGGCCTCCACTGTCCAGGGCTGTGGGAGGCATTGAAGCCGGCCCTGGGTTGTTCCTCGAGGGGGTGGGAGGGTGACAGACCTATCTTTAGAATTAAGAGGGTAAGGCAACAGTGTAGTTTGAGGGTGCCTAAGGTCACCACGGTGACTGGCGTCCAGTGGTATTTTTGCTTTCCCCTTTGTAGACATTGGGGATACGGGACCCTGAATTTGTCCAAGGACTATGGGAAGGGCAAGAGCCAGAGACAGGCACTGGCTGAGAATTTCTTCCTGCTGGTTGTTGGTAGCTATGTCCTCCTGGGGAGCAAGGATTTGGGGCAGGTAGGTGGGGGGAGGGGGAACAGCTGCCAGTCTGTTTCCTGGGCAGGGTCCTGGGTCTTGGTCTGACTCCCTCCTCCCCCACCAAATTCTTTTTTGAGTTAGTTGCCAGTGGGCCCTGCTTGTCCCCTCGCTGTGAGCCCACGGCCGAGAAAGACCCCAACACTCTCAGGCAGCACCAGGTCCAGATGGGATGTGCTGGGCCGCCCTTTGTAAAGCTGTAAATACTCGATTTTGGTTTTCTATTGCTCAGCCCAGGGTCACATTGACACTGGTATTTTAGGCTGTTCTCCGGTGGGCTCTCCTGGGCTGCCCTCTCTCACACTCCCCTATTTTGGGGGGTTTTATAAAAAGAGAGGGTTGGGGAGGGGCAGGGAGAGCAATTCATTTTGGTTCCCTGGTTGTGAAACGCACACACGCGCGCGCACACACACACACACTCATCGTGAACATGTTTTGTTTTCTTGTGGCGATGTGTCTTGAGGTCTCGGAAGGGCAAGTCCATCTCGGACCCGGCTCCGTTGATGCAGCTCAGACGAGTTAGAGACACTCAGACCACTTTGGCTTGGGATGAGGGAGAGGGTGCAGGGCAGGGGATAACCTAAGCTAAATGTAGTCTATTTATAAAGCAAGATACTCTTATCTATTTTTATGAAAGGAAGGGTTTTTTAATCTAGGGTAGGCAGTTGTGATCGCCCAGCATTTTTCTGTGGGCATGATGCATGTTGCTGCTGGATTTAATATAATCGGTACCCCCTCCCTGTCCCCGTCCTCACCACCTACTCATCCACCCCCATGAGCAGCTTCAGCAGAGTATGGACCCCCACCTCACTCCATTTCCCTGTACCCTGATCTCCCAGCTCCTGGGTCCTTGGAAGTCTTAGGGGGGAGGGCTCTTGTGGGAGTGGGTGGCCAGTGGGGAATTCAGAATTGAGGTGGGTGGGGGGAGGGAGAGGGTGCACTAGACAGAGGACAAGCTCTCCTTCGAGAGTGGGCTCCGATTAGCTTCTTGAACTGTGCCAAGATCTACTTCCAAATCAGCTGTGTTTGGGAGAGTGTGGGTGGCAACAGGACTCTGGGTTCAGGTGCCACACGGCTTCCTTGGGGCTGTCAGGCAGCTGGCGCTGGAGTGGAAGTGCCGCGAGGTGCCCACAGTCCTGGCTGTGCCCGCTGCCTGGGCTGCCAATCTTTATGTGCTCCTTCAGGGCCCAGGATGAGGGATTAGGGTGCTGGGGGCTCCCCCAGGTCTGCGTCCTCTACCTGGAGACTCCGAGCTCTGGTCCCAGAAGGGCAGTCTTCTACAGTGGGCGTCTGGAGATGACCGGGTGGGTGTAGGGAAGGTGGATTTTCTCTGGAAGGGACTTTTCCACGGGTGGGAGATTTGCAGGCTCAGGGTGGGCCGTGTGTTAGTCTTGGGGCAAATCCCTCACTCTTCTTGCTGCCAAGCCCTCAAGGAAATGAGGCAAAGGCACCCGCTACCCCCAAGATCCCTTGGTGGACATTTTAGCATCTCTGTGATTTGTAATCCCATCCAGGGGGACCCCCTGTCCTGTAGTCCCTTCCCACCCCACTGTTGCTGTTTGCCAGCTGGGTTTAGCATCAACGGTGGGGGGGGGGGTGTTATACTCATTGAAAGACTACTGATCCTACCAGGAAACCAACCTGTTTACTGTACTGTTGTAAATATCATGCCCTTTATATCCTGTATATTGGCTTCTTTTAAATAAAGTGAAATGTCTTAGAATTGATGGCGTATTTTTTTTTTAAACGGAGGATAAAGTGGTGATAGGGGAGGGCCAGGAGGACTGAGGCTCATATAAACACTAATACAAACTAATTAGCCCATGAGTGACAAAATAGGGGAATTTCACATATCTGTTACATTCGCATCTCACAATAAAATCTTTACAAGCAGGGAAAGCAGGATTTATTATACACATTTTACAAAAAGGGGGAGCGAAAGCCAGAGAGATCGCAGGCTGAGTAATGGGCAGCACCTGGTTTGGAATGGCGGTCCTGCTAATCACCAAACTCCCATTTCGTAAATTTCCTCGCACTGCCCATGAGACCACCCCACACCCCAGGCTCTGGATTTGATATTGTCTGATGTTGTAGTTTCTTCTCAGTAGTGGCCAAATTCAGGGAGACTTTGCCCCATATGAACTGGGTTACCTGACCGAGGTTTTTCTTCAAGGATGAAGAGGGACAGCCACCACCAATCCCAACTCGCTTTTCGCCATATCCGAGACTTACGCTTACTGTAGTTTCTCTTTCCCACTACCAATGTTTATATTCCCCGAGTGTGATCTTCCCAAGAAAGAGTAACATGAGATAATGAAATCTTTCTAAGGTGGGCACTATTAGCCCCATGTTATAGACAAGGGAACTGAGGCCCAAGGAAGGTCTGCGTTTTGCCAGTGTGATAGGGAGGAACCGCAATCAAGCATTGGATCCGACTGCCAAGCAGGTTCTTGGAACACGCTGCTGGAGGAAATATAAACACATAAATTAGAAGAGAGTGTAGGAAAAGCTGGAACAGTACTTTAGGAGTAGAATGGGTCCCTAAGATCCCCTTCATCAGAAAAGCTCCAGAATCTGAGTTTTAAATAACCTTCAAGCCTTCACCAAACTTCTCCAATTAAAAACTGAAATTTTGACCCGAGGTGGGGGTCGGGGAGGGAATAAAGCGCAGGAGCATCTGGTTCCGGGGCCAGAAATTTTGAAAGAAAAGCTAGGCATAATCATCTCAGGTTTTTCTCTTTCATAGACCTCAGTCTTCAAGGAATGAGACTGCTTATCTAGGCGCCTGGGCCCGGGAAGCTGGGTGGTCCAGCCCCAGGCCAGGAGGTGGAGGGTGACTGGGTCCCGGTGAGGGAGCTGGAGCCAGGAGTCGCAGTCCCCTCCCCAGGAATGCACTCCTGGCCCTGCAGGGGAAAAAGATGACAACCACGGGCCAAAGGCTGCCCAATTGTTCTGGCTGGGACCTCTGCGGCACCTGACGCTCTAACTGATGGACCTTACGCCCCGCCCACACTTGTACCACTCCTGCTCTCTCATTGGCTCTTTCAGCCCCCTCCCCTGGCCGTAGAAGACTGCGACATAACCACCCCTTTGATTAGCCCAGAAACTTCCATGTATCACTCTGATTGGCGGATGGGCTCCCCCGCCCCCTGGTGGGCCCTTTAGAAGGCAAGTGGGTCATACCAAAATAGAGGAGGGAGAAACGTGCATATTTCAAGACTTCCCTTTTGTATTACCTTGCTCTGTGTCGCGCAATGGCCTCTCTCATGCACTAAAAAAGAAAATTAGTCATTGCCATAGGAAAATATAGAGGTATTTCGGTTGACCCTGACTCATAGGACGGCCGGAGTGACTGGAATCCCCTTCTTTCGACGTAGTGCGCTCCGGGTGGGGCCCGAGATCAGCTGCGCTCTGGGTGGTGGATCCAGCGAACAGCCGTACCTCGAGCTGGAGATGCTGCTGCAACCTGCTCTTCGCCGTGCCCTGCGTGGCTGCCCCTGGGGTGGGGCCAGGTGAGTGAACACAGGGCCTAGGGAGGTCCCGAGCGACGCTGCTGGTCAGGGGTCCCAGGAGTTGCTGGGCGTCCTCCGCAGGGGACTCTCCCCCTGCGGGACTCCCGCCGGGCTCCCAGGGGCTCCCCTCCGTGCGGGTCGCTTCCTCCAGTTGCTTACTGCCGCCACCCAGGTCTTCCTCCCACTGCGACTTCCAAGTCTTCTTCCTACAGCAAGGGGAACCCTCTTCCCGAATCCTGCGGCCGATGACGGTGTCTCGGTGCTCTCCCGGCACCACGCTCGGAGAATAGCCTCCTACATACTTGTTTTGCTCCGAACACAGATCTTTAAAATGTGCCCACTCCCAGATTGCGCTGGCTTCCTCCCGGGGCACCTCTGTTTTTGGCACACCACTCTCTTCCCTCCCCTCCCTCGGTCTCACATTCAGGACCCACCTTTGGGATTCCCAGTCTTCTCTCTCGTCTCTCTACCGGGATTTCTATCTCTCTCTTCCTCTTCCCCATTTTTTTCAAGTTAAGTATTGGGCAGAAAAGGGAGTCCTTTCTTGTGGTAGGTGTAATAATGTTTATGGAGTGCTTATAATGTGTCAAAGGCTGTGCTGGGCGTTTGGTATGTGTTTTATTGTAATGACTGAATGAGTTAATACATTAAAGTGCATCGAACGGTGGCAGGCCCATAGGCAATGCCCAGTTATTGTCATGATCGTCGTTATCACGTGTATTTAACCTTCTGTGCGGTAGATCGTATTTCTTTCAAATTACCGATAAAGAAGCCAAGTGGTTGCGGAGTGGAGGTGCCCTGCAAACCCAGATTTGCAAATGCCCACAGTGTGGCGTTGGCTTCCTAGACCCTTGTTCACTCAGTGACAAATGTTCTCAGAGCCCCTTTCTGCCGTGGGCTGAGTGGGGAGGTAAGAACACAGACCCTGCTTTGGAGGGGCTCAGGGTCTGGCGGGGCTACCCCCTTAAGGGCCGGTGTTTCCCTTTCAGAGCTGAGCAGCCCCGCCCCCTATTTGAGTTTTGTTTGCCTGACCCCTAGGACTGTGGCCAGTGTGTCTCTTGTGTTGAGCCAGACCTTTTCTGACTTAATCAGTGACCTGAGGGATGGCATGGCAGGGCCCTGGGCAGGAATTCAGTACTGCTGGGTGCCCTCCGTGGGTGGGGATTGGGTAGGAAAGGGCACAGGAGGAGGACAGAGGAGAGAAGGGCTCCTCCCCCAAGCCAATGTTGGAGCCACACTTGGCACAGCCTGTCCCATTTGCAGGCCTCTCTGCACTCTGAGACACTCCCCCACCCCCCCAACTCTGGACTCCAAACAGGAGTCCCGGAGACTGAATGGTTGGTTCACTGAGGACCCGCCACGTGCGGGTGACGTTCTTTAGTCTTCGCTTCCCTTTTTGCCCAGAGTACCAGGTATCTTAGCCAATTTTTAAAAATACTTTTGATTGGCTTTTCTTTTTATTTAATTAGTATGTGTTCATAGTAGAAAGTCCAGATAACGCAAAAAAGAAGACAAACATCCCTGTAAGCTCACCACACGGATCATCACTGTCAGCATTTTGACTCATATTTTTTGACTTTCCAGGAATATATCTGCTCAAAAAAGAACAGTAACATAAACACAGGCTCAGCTGCAAAGACTCTTTAAAAAAATTTAGAGTTGCCATACAATATTATACTAGTTTCAGGCGTGTAGCATCGTGATTAGACATTTATAGGCCTTACACAGTGATCACCATGTCTGGCTCCCATCTGGCCCCACACGTGGTTATCCCAGTGCCACTGACTTTGTCCCCTGTGTAACTAGGGGACCTGGTACAAGAGCAAGGAAGGGACAAACGTTAACATTCATTGTAAACTTACTATGTTCCTGGGCTAGTTTTTTTTTTTTAATTTGTTAAATTTATACATAAATATAGATATGTATCTTGGCTCTTTGCAAAGACATACCTGAGGACACCTATGATAAAGTGAATGAAATAGAGAAAAGGGCAGGAAGTCAGGGCCACGAGAGAGAGGAGGCAGTCCGCTGGCAGGTCTGGAGTTTACTAGGTTAGGGCTTGGGAGGAGCCTGGGAGGAGCTAAGTGGAATGCTGGGGGCCTGGTCCCCGGGGTGCACTCTGCCATGATTGAATAACGGAGTAAGTGGAACCTACCGTGAACCTAAGACTAGAAAGTCCCCACTCAGGCAGCCGTTGGCACTGGCACACGCTGCTGGAGCACTTGCTTCCAGGGCCCAGCGCCTGGCTGGGCACGTGGTAGGTGGTAAACTGTTCCTGTTGGAAGGGGCAGAGGGCAGCCTGAGGTTGGGTCCTGACTCTACCTGTTAGCAGGTCTATGGTCCTAGGCACATTCCTTGACCTTTCTAGGCTGCCTCGTGTTCTCACGTGGAAAATAAAGATAATAGAATTGTCTTGGAGATTGAGTGAATTCATACCCGAAAACCACTTTGAAGTGTCTGGCGCCTAGAGAACTGAGTAGTGTTGCTCCGTCATTATTTTGATCCCTTCCCCCACCAGCGAACTCCCCTGAATGACTGTCCTTTGTCAGGGCTGTCGAGACGATGGGGGTCCCTGCGGCACAGGGATGGTGACAGGTGTGGAACTCAGATGTCCTCAGCCCTTTCTCTTCCCTCTGATTAATTACCCTGATGCTCACGCAAGCCCTTCCTGAGGGGGGGGGGGGAGACACCTGCCCTTCGTGGGGGGCTGTGTCCCCCAGATCTCCCTTTCCTGGCAGAGACAACATCGTGGAAGGGAGTGGAATGGGCTGAGCTGGCGGTGCCAGTGGGCCACTGTGTGACCTCAGGCAAGCCACTGCCTGTCTTGGGGTAGCCTCTTTCCTCAGGCGGGAAGTGCTGGGACAGAGGAAGAGGCCCCTGTCCCACCAGCCCCAGCTGACCACAGGCCTCCGAGATGATCCAGGTGCTTCTGCCATAGGGTGTATCTCCCGAGCGAGCGAGGAAGACCTGGGTTCGGACCCTGCCCCATCACGGGATCACGAGCTGTGAGGAGTGACATAATCTCTTAACCTCAGTTTCCTCATCTGCTGAGTGGAAGTAACAATACATTTGTAGGGTGGGATCAATGAGATAATCCCTTAGGGAGGGCCAGGAAGGGCCAGGAATGTTGTAAGTGCTTAATAAATGTCCCTTGGTGTTTTCTGGGGCAGTAAAGTGGAAACACAAGTCCTGGGCTCGATGCCCCTCCCTGCCGGGCCTGCGCTGGGCCCCATACTTCCCCGCTCATGTCCCCTGCAGGCCCCCACACTTCTCTGTGATAAGAAAGATTAGCTTTATTGGGTCCCAGATAACGGCTGGAAAAGCCTGGGTGCCGGATGAAGCAGGAGTCATTTTCTTTCTACTCCCCTTCTTGGCCCTGGCTACCCCTGACCTCAGCCCCTGGGGAACCCACGGGGACCTGCATCCAGCCCCAGGTCTTAGCAGGAGAGCACTGGCCTGGGAGTCCAGTTCTCGCGTCAGCTCTGACATCACTTGGGCGTGAACTGTTCTAAAGGTATTTCTCAAATGCCTACCCTGGGCTGAGCAGGGTGTTGGTGGCAGATGGGACGGACACGGGCCGGCCAAGCAGAGCTTATGGCCTGGTGGGAGCACCGACAGCCAGTCAGAGCTCCGGATGAGGGTGGGCGCCCGTGCCGTGAGAAAGCGTGGGGCTAAGGAGGATCCGTGGGGGCCCGTCCAGATGGTGTGAGGCCTGCCATGTGAAGAGCATCCCACCCAGAGGGGACCACCAACGTGACCGGGGTGGCTGGATCACAGCAGTCATGGCGGGAGGCAGTGGGCACCGTGGGAAATGGGTCTGGTGGCCTCAGTGAGGAGTCTGACTTTTTATGACGTAAGAGACGAGAGGCTGCTGTGTAGTGTTGAACCAAGCGCTTACTCTGCCTCTCTGTGTCTGATGATCGGATTTTCATGTTAAAACTATAACTTTGGCTGAGATTTGGAGAGTAGCTTGATGACAGTGGAGCAGGAGTGGCCATTGCAAAAGCTGGTGGTGTGTGGACCAGGATGTGGTCCGCAGGTAACCTCGGGGGGAGACCGAGCTCTCCCCCCAGCCCCTCCCTGCTTCCCCGCAGTTTTCCCATCTGCAAATTTCTGAGGTGGCGTTGGCTGGCCTGCAGCTCTGTCCAGCCCTCACACCAGTCATGGCAGGGGATGTTTTGATGTGGCTTTTTTAGCTGTGACCCTGGCACCTGCACGGGGCGGGGTGGGGGGCAGCTCAGGTCTCCTGCCCACGCCGTGAGGTCCCTGGATGCGCAGGAAGGGCACTCCAGGTTGTTAGGGAATCCGAGTCAAGTTCGGACTCTGCCCTGCGCCTCCCTCCTGCAGTGGGAAGGTCGGGGTGGGGTCAGCTCTGCCTCCCAGAGCCAGGCACCCACCCGGTGGGTGCTCAGGAAACCCGTGGCAAGAAACCATGCCAGCCCTTCCTACCTCACTGTGTTCTCGCCGAGTCCTGGAGGCGGAGTGAACGTGTGCCTGAGTGGACGGCGCCGTCCTGCCTGGACGGGCCTTGCCGGCCCCCTGGAGGCCCCAGGTTTTGCGAGTGATCCATGTACACCTTTTCCTGAGGCAGTGGAAGGGTGTTCCTGTTAATTCCAAATGGCCCATGAGTCAAAAAAGGAAAAAAAAAAAAAAAAAAAAACATGTTTGACCAAGAGTCCTTGGATTTTATCGATCGATCGATTGATTTTTGGCTCTGGCTGATGCCGACTGATCTGTGACCTAGTCTCTGTCCCCTAGGCCACACGCAGCTGGCTGACAGCTGTGCCAGGGCCTGGACTTTGCGGGCCTAGAGAAAGCCCTGGTGGTGTGGGATCCAAGGCCCACAGAGGACCTCTGCCTGGGGGCGGTGGGGCAGGCCTGCGGGACTTTGGGGGGCGGGGGGAGCAGCATCTGCAGCTTCTGCCCTTGGGTGGAATGTGGTGCCGTTGGGTCCAGCAGGGTTTTCTGGGCTCAGGGGCCAACCTCTGACCCTCGGGGGTGTCTGGGAACCAGTTTGCCTTTGAAAGCCTGGCACGGTGCAGTCACCATTCTGGAAGACCTTTACTGTTTTCCTAGAAAAACTTAAGGGCAGGAGGGGTGAGGAAAGGCAAGCGAGTTTACAACAGTTCTTACAAGGGCCTGCGCTCACCCCCATTTCTCAGGTGAGGGGCAGAGGCCCGCAGTGTTGAGAATAATGGGCTGCGGTCTCGGAGCAGGTGTGGGCTTTGGTTCGGGATGTGTCTGCTTCAGAGCCCGTGCTTTTCCCACCCAGCAGAAGCTGGGGTTCAGAGAGGGGTGCAGGGGGGCACCCGACTCCTCGCTCCAGCCCAGCCGTCATCTGCTGACTCTCAGGAGCATTCTCTTAGCTCAGAGAGGACCCGGCTGTGTCTGATTACTGATTGGTGGTGGTGTGCTGCTGCTGAGGCCCAGCAGGGCTGCTGGAACCTTCCAGATGGCCCTAGGAGTAGACACCACCCTCCCTGTGCTGGTCTGCTCTGGCTTCTCTGCCCTTCCCCACTACCTGGGTGGAAGGAGCAGTGTGGATTTTAATTTATCGAGTACTTCTATGGCTTAGCATTATTATCTCTTCAGGCATTCACAGATGGGCGGCACCCCTAATCAGTGACTTCCCCAAGATCACACAGCCACTGGGAAGCTGAGCTTCCTGTGGTGGGGAGGGTGCGGCCTGTGACTGGCTTCCTTGGGCCTGGTGGGTGTGGCCTGGGTGGGGTAGGGGAAAGGGAGAGGTCACCACTGCCTTGCCCTTGGGCATCTTGCCTGACTCAGCCCCACCCCCTCACAGCTCAGGCCCCTTTTCCCTCTCCCTGGGCCTGAACCCTTCTCCCAGTTCCCTTCCTGGTCTCTGCTGAGCTGCTGAGCTCGCCTCCTCAGAGAGGCCCTCCCTGACCACCCCCAGGTAATGTGTCTGCACCACCCATTTTTGGGTCCCTTCTGTCCTTTCAGTGTTTATTTCTTGTCTGTGTCTCCCACTGGAGGTCAGTGGCGTGCGGCCAGAGGCCCTGCTGTCTCACTCACCGCTGTGTCTTCAGGGTCTAGAACAGCTGTAGAGATGCAGCAGGTGGTCAGCAACCAGGAAGATGAATGCGGGACCGGCCCTCACGGCTCCCTTTTCGTGTCCTTCCTCCCAGCCTCCCGGGCTAGCTCCGTGAGCCCCCAGACCTCTCCCACTGAGGAAGGGAAAAGTGCCCCTGACAAAACGTTGTTCCCCTGCAGGGCATGAGCCAGCCCACCGTGCACGGGCCTCAGCCAGGTCCCTCCGAGGCCGTGATGCAGTGAGGCGCGACAGTGCCCGCCCTAGTTTTGTGTAGGCCCAGACAAAACCAGGGTCACCGTGCCACCCCCGAAGTACCAGACACCTCCCCTCTTGCTAAATGAGGGCCTGCACCCCCAGACGTGCATTCTCCCTTCTGTATCAAATAGGAACCCTGCTTGTCCAGCTGCAGGGGTGCCCCTGCCGGCCTCTGGCTGGGGACGTTGGCACCGGAGGGGATGATCTCCGGGTTTTTCTGGGTACAAATCCGGGTCTCTCATCTTGGTCTGGAATGAGTCGTTTCCCTTCTAGGATTTCAGTTCCCTCATTTCTTTAGTGGGGCTGCTGGCGAGACCCATCCAGCCTGTCCATGATGGGTGGGAGGCATTCTGAAGTCTGACAAACCCTGTGTGTGTTAGGTGGCCCTTGTCATTCATGTCCTCATTTACAGACGGGGACACCGAGGCCTGCAGGGAAGCCCGGCAGCTGAGGCTGCAGCTCCGGGATGCTGACCCTAACATCTTACCCATATGTCCTTGCACCTGTGACCCCGACACGTTAGGGGTGGCGGTCACTATTCAGTGAGGTCCCAAGGTTCCAGACTGAAGAGCAGTGCCAGAACAGGGGGTTCCCGAAACTCAGTACCCAGGACTCTGACGCTGAACCCCCAAACCAGCCCTCCCCATCTCTGTGAACTGAGTGCAGGGCATTCCTCCAAGTTCATGGTCCACGTCTTGGACTTCCTGCTCACCCTGAGTTCACGTCTTTGTGCCTGGGACTGTCAGCTGGTTCAGTTCTGAGGGGACCCAGCTCTGGGATGTCCTGCCTTTTCAGCATAGAGAAAGAGACTGGGTCTGTTTTGGAATCAAGTTTGCGGGGAAAGGAAGGGAAATAAACCCTCTCCATGTGCAAACACTTTAGAAATGGTTTCGCATCTGTGAATTTAAACTTCAAACAACCGTGGGAGTTTGTATCATTATTCTTACTTCCTAGATGTAGAAACAGGCTCAGAAGAGGCAGCTCAGCATGCCCAAGGGCACACAGTAGCAGGACTGGGACTTGAACTTGGATTTTGCACCCCAAGGCCTGCCTTGCCCTGCCAGTTCTGTAGTTGCTCTGGATTTCAGGACCCTGGGCCATCCCAGGATCCCCTGTTGGAGGCACAGGGGCTGGATCTCTGGTGGTCCACGCTGACCTGTCTGCCTCTCTTCTCCGTGTTTGCACCCAGGCTTCGGTGGAAACACGCCTCCTCCCTGAAGGTAGCCAACGAGCCCATCTTGGCCTTCACGCAGGGCAGCCCTGAGCGCGATGCATTGCAGAAGGTAAGGAGGGGGGTGCCAGCGGGTGTGGGGCGTGGAGCAGAGTCAGCCTTCAGCAGCCCCAAGATGCTGCTCTGTGCCTGCAGCCATCGCCCCCTCCTGCCCCTGCTCCCAGCCCTGGAAGGAAACCCAGGGTCTGGGGAAGGCTGCGTGTCTGGAGTGTGGGAAGGGCTGGGAGCAGCCGGGTAGCAGCCGGGGCCACCTTGGGGCCTCAGTGCCAGTCAGGGGCCATAAGCTTGCAGACGTTTTATGCTTCAACGTGTTGTCCCACGAATTGCCAGTATTTTACAAATGGTGAATTGCACGTAAATTGCAGGTGCAGTTTCCTAAATCTTCTTTTGTCATGGGGAACCTGACAAATCAGGCCTCACCTTCCTGCATGACAGACAGGAGGGGGCTGAGTCCTGCTGCTAGCCTCCCCAGCCCCAGACCCGGCCCAGCTGGTCCCGCCTGGGCATCTGCACTTGCAGACTCTGTGTCAGGTTTCAGATGGGAAAACGGGGATCTTGTCCTCTCCTCAGGCCTTGAAGGACCTGAAGGGCCGGACGGAAGCCATCCCGTGCGTGGTGGGGGACGAGGAGGTGTGGACTGCAGACGTGCAGTACCAGGTGTCGGTGAGTGTGGTGGGTAGGCAGGGCTCGGCCCCTCCCTGAATCTGGGGTCTGTCTCTCAGGCAGCACGTGAGCGTGTGAGGTGGGATAGCTCACTCCCAGATCTGGGGATTCCACGTGCCCGTGTGCAACTTCCAAAAGCAGTCTTGGGGCTGTCAGACACGGTGCAGCTTCACCCCTGCCAGGAGGATGTTAAAAGCAGTGACTGGTACCAGCTCCACCAGCACTTGAGAAAAATGGCCTTGTTGAGCGCTCTCTCGTAGGAAGCAAGGATAGGATGTCAGAATTAAAGATCATCCTTCCAAAGGAAGGGCAGCGGCCAAAGCCCTGGTCTGTACTTGGGAGCCACGGGTCCAGCTGGCGATGAGCTCCTTTGAGATAAGCGCCCAGGGCGTGGCCAGGTGGGACCAAGGCTCCTTCCACAGACACCTCTGTGAGACGCTGTGCCACCTGCACAAGCTCCGCCTCAGGAGCAATGTCACGGGGACGCACTGCTGACTTGGGGTATCCATAGTCCACTCAGACATGCTGAATTGAAGGGCCTGGCTCCTAGCTGCCTTCCAGGCCCCTAGGTGTCACAGGTCAGCCACAGGTATGGACAGGACACAGGTGATTGTGCCAGGTGGTAAATGAAGAGGGAGGGCCATTTTCTGCCAAGATCTGGGCCACACAGCCCAGTCCAACTTTCTGTTCTGACGGTGGATACGTCCTACCTCTGTGCTCTGCAGCCACCAGCCACACGTGGTTATTGAGCGCATGACACGTGCCTCGTGCAGCTGAGGAACTGAGCTTACGTGCCATATGGCCAGTGGCTGCCATGTTAGGCAGGAAGGCCCCACACAGTCTGTGGGCAGACTGACAGGTGGCAGAGCGTTGGTAATTACGGTGTAAAACACGTTGCCACCCTTGGGTGGGGAAGAAGGGAGATTTCTCCCCGCGTTACTGCACGTGCTGGCACCCAGCACTGCCGGGGTCTGCGTGCCAGCGTTAGGGCTGTCCCTCTTAGGTGAGTGAGTCTGGGTCCCGTGCAAGGGGCTCTGGAGGCGACGGCTCTGCCCCAGGGACCTCAGGCCATGGGGGTCCCGAGTGCCTCGCTCCTCCAGGGCATCGTGATGGGCCCCGCGTGGTGGCCGTGCCCATCGCTGAGTCACGGCCTCGTGCTGGAGCAGGTGTGAAGAATTCCCCCCCGTGACCCCGGTTGGTCCTCCTCTCCTTGCTGGGAGTCAGGGAAGCCTCCATCCCCCAGATGGGTAGACTTGGAGATGGGAAGTCGGCTTACATGGGCCCCGCAGCTAGCAGGAGCAGATGGAGTTTCGAACCTGTGTCTGTCTGACCACCAAGTCCACGTTTTCCCTGAAGGACTGTGCGGTCCGTGCCCTTCTCCTGGACTGGGAGCCTTCCGGAGCGGGAACTGAATCTCACTCTTGGAACAGCAGGTGCCCCCATGACCCTCCAGGGGCAGAAATCAGCATGGGCCGGGCTACAGGAGGCTTCATGGGGGCCGCAGGGCGGACAGCGGCTGTGCCAAGGGCTCCTACCTGGAAAGCCAGCTC
Organism: Anoura caudifer; assembly: GCA_004027475.1. Classification (NCBI taxonomy): domain Eukaryota; kingdom Metazoa; phylum Chordata; class Mammalia; order Chiroptera; family Phyllostomidae; genus Anoura; species Anoura caudifer. The sequence goes on from PVKU01003147.1 coordinate 67,536, forward strand.
GGAACCCCACCCTGTCCTGGCGCCGCCCCCTGGGGAGTGACCTCACTCTTGTCTCCTTTCAGCCCTTTAACCATGGACACAAGGTGGCCAAGTTCTGCTATGCAGACAAGGTGAGTCCCTGGTGACTTTGGGGTAACGGTGCTGCCCCTGTTTTGGCCCACTGGCTGCTGACAAGGGGTGGGGTCAGACACGGTTCCTCTCTGGCCATGGGCATGGGGATGCAGTTGGGACTGAGGGAGTCCCTGGGCGGGCGTCTTTCGCTGGGCCAGGCATGCAGTGGTTAACTCAAGCCCAGGGGAGCTCCTCCGTCAGGGCTGGGACATCCGCAGTTAGGCCAATTGCTGTGACCCTGACGTGGTATCTAGGGCAGTGGGGGTGGGGGGTGGATTCTGGAAGGCTGAATCTGGAAAAACTGGAGACATCGTGAATGGAAAGGCAGGCAGGGAACTGGTGTCATGGAGGGCCATCGAGAGGGGCGGGGGTGACCCGTGGCACCGAGTCTAGGAGCTGGCATTGTGTGGCCATGAGGGCCTTTGACACCTGGGATGCCCACAGCAGGTGTGTGTCTTGGGCTGTGGCCCTGGCCTGGCGAGGGCAAGACCAGGGCCCTGACCTCCAGGCCTGGTGGCTCTGGAAGGTGGTTTTAAAGCCCCAGGCCCCAGAGTAAGGTGAGGCCCGGAGGAGACCACGGGAGGAAGTGGAGCAGGGTTAGCAGCTGAGGGGCTCAGTGCCACGTGCTTGGTGTGCTGACCTGGCTGGCAGGTCAGACGTCTCCAGACTGGCAGCAGGACAGGTTCCGAGCCTGGGGTGGCCTGGCCGGCCCTGGGACCCAGTGTCGGCAGCTGTGGGGAGGGGGCACTGAGGGCCCTCCCAGGTGGAGTGTGACTTCCAGACCTCTCCTCTGTTGCTCCGTCCGCGGGACCCTTCCTGCCACAGTCAGAAGCCCCCAACCTCTTCCTCTGCACTAGGCCTTGCTCAACAAAGCCATCGAGGCCGCCTTGGCCGCCAGGAAAGAGTGGGACCTGAAGCCTGTTGCAGACCGGGCCCAGATCTTCCTGAGGGCAGCGGATATGCTGAGTGGGCCGCGCAGGGCAGAGGTCCTCGCCAAGACCATGGTGGGACAGGTGAGGTGCCTCCGGCCACAGCTGGGGTGGGGGAGGCCACTGTGCCCCGTCCACTTCGGCTGACGTCAGCTGAGCAGTTTCTGGGTGCCCAGACCTGTGCTGCTGGCTGGGGACTCAGAGGTGTCCTCGAGGGACAAGGCCTCGGAGAGGGAACAGAGACACAGAATGTTAGGTGAGGCGCGCTATGCTAAGCCTGCGTGTCCTGCCGTGGAAACGCCCCTTCCCCTGTCTGTCTCCCTAGGCCAGGCCTCCATCATGCTGTCCCTGGACTGACAGTTGCCCTGCGCAGACCTCTGGGTTCGGTCAAACTCCTGTAGAACTCCAGTTTTTCTGAGACCTCCTGCAGGTCACTCCAGGCTTACGGACCACCAAGATCTGTCACTGAGAGCAACGTCCCGGATCCTGAGGGCCCCCCCCCCCCCCCACTGCAGGGCCCCGCCTTCCCACCCCGTCCAGCTCACCAACCAGCTGCTCTGCCCTTCTGGCCAGGCCATCCTGCTGGGGATGGTGCCCGGCTGGACCTAGTGAGGTTCCTGGACATCACTAGTGTCCCCTCTCCCTGCCTCTGCCCTGTGTGCCCAGCCTGGGATGCTCGCTCTCCTCTGTCCCGTGACCTGTCACGGGCCAGCCCAGATAGCGTCTCCTCTGTGGAACTTCCAGAACCTTCTCTGTCCAAAAGGATCAGGCCTGCCCCATAGCCTGCCGTTCATTTGTCAGTTACAGCTCAGATTGCATTTTGCAGAGCGATTTCCTGTGTGTTTGTTGCCCCTTTACAAACTTTTTGGGAACAGTTACACGTGATAATGTCCTCCGTTTTTCTGGGCTTTGCATCGTGTCTTCCTGGAGACGCGGAAGCTCCTGATCCGTGTTTTTGAGTGAGTGCCTTTGAGCCGGAGAGTGGCAGCAGCAGCCCAGAGTGCCAGGAAAGGAGCAGAGGGGGAGAAAGGGTTGATTGCACCGTCCCCAGGAAGCAGCCTGGGGGTCAGCAGAGAGCGGTCCCCCTGCTGCACAGAGGTGGTGTGACAGCTCCGCATCTGCCCAGTGTCCCCTGTCTTTCTCAGCAGCCCCTGGGGTGGGTGCCAGGCTCCAGAGCGCCCCTAGTGAGCCACAACGGGCAGGAAGAGACACATGCACTTTGAAGACCAGATGAAGGTGCCTTTTTGTTTGACTGAAGATTCAGGAGCTTGTAGGAAGTGCCGTGGCTGTAGAGAATAGGGGCGGTGCGTCTTAGCCTCCTTGGCTCTGTGTCCTGAGCAGGGCGAGCAGCTGCCAGTGACCCTACGTGCCAAGCGGGGCCGTTCTGACTGGGGAAAGGCTCATTCTTGCGGCCCTTTCCTGGTGGGTCACTTTCATCACCAGGAAGAACAGTGTAAGGAAATGGTAACAGCCGCCAGGCTTCCTGGCTCTTGGCCCAATGTGCCTAGTGAGGACATGTACTCACCTTGGGCAGGAGCCGCCAGCATCCTACACATGATGTCACCGTGGGCACAGGGTCCCCGGTGAGGGCTAACAGGGCACGCCTGCCACTGCTGAGCGCTGGCCCTCCCGCCTTGCAGGCTAAGACGGTGATCCAAGCAGAGATCGATGCCGCGGCCGAGCTGATCGACTTCTTCCGATTCAATGCCAAGTTTGCCATGGAGCTGGAGGGGCAGCAGCCCCTCAGCGTGCCGCCCAGCACCAACAGCATGGTGTACCGGGGGCTGGAGGTACCCACAGGTGCCGGGCGGGAGGGGGCGCTGGATGCTATGAGCGTGTCCTCACCACCTTCTCTGTCTCCAGGGCTTCGTGGCAGCCATCTCCCCCTTTAACTTCACTGCGATCGGCGGCAACCTGGCGGGGGCGCCGGCCTTGATGGTGAGATGTGGGCAGGGATGGTGGGAGCTCAGCAACAGTCCCATCTCAGCAGGCAAAGGGCCACACTGAGGGCTGTGGGGTCCTAGGCCTAGTCACGGGGAGAAGCTCGGAGGGCAGAGGCAGTGTGGGGCCGTGGAACGGCCTTGGGGTCAGAGGCTGGTCTGGGTCCCGACTTTGCCCGCTCCGGGTGACTCAGGTTAAGCCCCCACACTGCGCTGAGGCAGTTTGCTCATCTGCGAAGTGGGGATAATGGGAAGGCCTGCAGTCCAGGGTTGAGGAGCCGACGAGACCAGGCACATCGAATGCCAGGCAGGTCTGGCCTGGTGTGGGCGAGCGTATGGAGCCTGTTGGTGATGACGATGATTTTTGAAAACTTTTATTGTGGGCACTATTGCAGGTGGCCATCCCCGCAGCCCCTGGCGGTGATAACTACAGCTCACCTCTGAGTGCTTGCTGTGTGCCTGGTGACTGGTTGTCAGGGTCACGCTGTTGCACGGCTGGTGAATGACGGGGCAGATAAGGATTCAGGCTGGGTTTTGAGGTTACTGGGCTGCACTGCTGTTACTGGGGTGAAGGTGGTTACCACCCTCGTGGGCTTCCAGCTTGATGGGGTGGTCTCAGCCCTGCCTGCAGAAGGCCTGGGTGGCTTGAGGAGTCACAGGATGAGGGGCTGTGAGTCATCGGGGGCCTGGGCCCTGGGCCCCACTCGGGGTGGCCGGGCAATCTGAGGGACACTCGTGCACAGGGCCGTCCTAGTGCCTCAGTGCACACACACACACCAGGCGCCCACGTGCCCTTGCCAGCACACATGCCTTCGCCGGGACATGTGCAGCGGGAGCCCTGTGAGCACTTGTCCAGCCGCACCCAAGGAGCATCCGGCACTCAGAAACACCGGAACAGAGCTGCCCGCCGGGTGCTGGCAGCACCAGCCTGTGCAGGCCTCCAGAGGATGGGAGCCCAGCCAGGGCGGGAGCAGGCAGGGCCGCTGTGGTCGTGTTGGCAAGGGCTTTTAGACCATAGTGCCTGCCACCTGGAGGTGTGGGGTTGGGTAGGCGACATCCTGACCTGCACAGGGGCCTGGTGGTGCCAGGTGAGGGGTGACCACGCTTCTAGGTGGGGCGGAGTCAGGGCCAGCGTCCCCTGGCCTTCTGAGTCATCACTATGTCTCCCGGGCAGGGCAATGTGGTCCTGTGGAAGCCCAGCGACACTGCCATGCTGGCCAGCTATGCTGTCTACCGCATCCTCCGGGAGGCTGGCCTGCCCCCCAACATCGTCCAGTTTGTGCCGGCTGACGGGCCCACATTTGGGGACACTGTTACCAGCTCAGAGCACCTGTGTGGTATCAACTTCACAGGCAGCGTGCCGTAAGTCCCTAGGGTGAGTGGGGGGCAGCTTTAGAGACATTCCCAGGGCAACCACCTTTTCACCTCCACCCAGGAGCTGGGGCTGTGAACCCAGAGGTCCGGCACTGACCATGCTCGCTCACCTGCTGTGTGGCTGTGGGTGAGCCACTTCACCTCGCTGAGCTGCTGTCTCTTTGCCTATACTACAGGACCGGTGATCCCTACCTTGCAGAGTAACCATGGGGGTTGAACTAGTTAACAAACAGGAAAGAACTTCACAGGTTGGAAGCAGCTTACAGCTTACAGAGCATCTGTGCCAAAATTGATATTGTTTGGCAATATCAATTTTGATGCCATCTCTGTCACTGGAAAGGGCACAAGGGAGTTTGGGATAAATTGGAGGAGGAGAGTCAGGAAGGCTTCTTGGAGGAGGTGGCACCTAAGCTGAGGAGTTGGCCAGGCAAAGGGCGAGGAGGTGAGGGGAGTGTTGTTGGAGAGGGAGCAGCACAAGCAGAGGATTAACGCTGAAGCTCTTATGCTCTGGGAGGTGGTGGTGGTCCCACGTGGCTGGAGTGCGGCGTTGGGGGGGCAGGGGTGAGAGGGTGGCAGCCAGACACAGTTGGGTCTTGAGCGCTCACTCATCCACCTACTCAGCCAGACTCAGCTCATGCTAAGGCTCAGCAGTGAACTTGTGGATCGGACAAGGCCCCGCCCCTCAGGGGATGTTAGTCGTGATTCTAAGGCCCTGTGACTTAACAGGCGTCTGGACTTTATCCTGAAGATGATGGAGACAGCAAAGGTTTCATGCCAGGGCAGTGGCTTGGTCAGGGTTCAAGCCGAGTGCAAATGGTAGCTCCTCGGGGGCCCCGGCAAATGGCTCTGTTTTCTTTGACTGAATGGAGATGAGCCAGCCTTGTTCAACTCTGACAGTTTCATGTCAAAATCCACATGACGGCTTTTTTTGACAACCTGGACATTCTGGGCCCCCTGGGCCTGCATTTCCACGTGGCACGTTGGCCAGAGGTGGGCAGGTCTCCCAGCTTCCCCACCTCCCCCACCTCCCCCACAGCCTGGCCACAGGTCTCTGTGTGCCTGGTCAGCCTCTGTCACCCCCTGCCCGCCCCTCTGGGCGCTGCATCTGGAGCTTCTGCCCTAGATGGTGGCTCTGGCTGCTCTGTCCACACGCTGCTTGTGCAGGAAGCAGGAGGCTGGCAGGAATCTGCATTGCGCTGAGATGACGGGGCCTGAACCAGGGAAGAGACAGTGGGGATGGGGGAAAGAGTGGGCCAGTTCAAGTGAGAAAGGAGCAGGGAGATTCGATCACCTGTCTGGGGTCGGGGGTCAGCAGGAATGTCCAGGCTGGGGGCAGGGGGATATTGTTCATAAGGCGAGCACCGGAAAGCCCAGCAGCGGGAAGGTCAGGGCACAGATGACTCACGATTTGGTCGCTTTGTGTTTCGCGCACCTGTGGGTCATCTGGATGGAGATGTCAGGGTCAGCACTGGGGTCCTAGCAGGCGTCACCAGGACACCTGCGGTGGTTTTCTCTGCTGGCCTCAGGCTCCCCCAGCCCCGTTCCCTCCAGGGTTTGCAGGGTGGCAATGGTGGGCTGTTGTCCAAAAGGCCTGCTCTGCCGTCTCGGGCCCCATGGGTCCCTGCCTGTTAGCGGGCGGAGCGGCCTGGCCCCATTTGCCACGCTCTGGGGAGCATGGGGCTTACAGGTGGGAAAGTCATAAATTAGTATTAGCCGCTGTGTCGCAGGCTCCCTGGTGATTAGCATTTTTATTGTTTTGTGGTGCTGAGGTTGGTCACACTCGAGCCCAGGGAGGAGGCGGGGGGCCTGGGCCTCCTCTCTCAGGACCCTCCTCAGTTTGGCCTCTGGCGCCTGACTGCTGGGCTAGGGGCACGGCTCCCAGACAGCAACAACATCTGTCCTCCATCGGTCCCCTGAAGTGTGCCCGGCACTGTCCTAGGCAGTTGACTCTCACTGGAGCAAACCACGGAAGAGCCCTGCCCAGTGGGACCATTCCCTCCAGTTCCCAGATGAGGTGCAGAATTTGAGGCTCAGAGAGGTTAAGTAATGAGTGAAAGATCGCACAGCCACGGGTGTCTGAGTCAGAGCTTGAACCCAGTACCAGCCCCTCCCCATAGGCCTGTGATGCTGCCCATTTCCAGCTGCCCCCACCTGCTGGGTTCCTCCCCTCCCCCATGTGACCCCTGCTCACCTCCTCCTAGGCTGCTGACCCTGGCCTTCCTCCCTTGGGTTTCTGGCCCTTTTCTCTGGCAGGGCCTTCGCCCACCCCCCAGGACCCTCACCCTCTCAGGCACCCAAGCGGTTTCCTCATCCCCACCCTGTCCTCTGATTTCAGCACCTTTAAACACCTGTGGAAGCAGGTAGCCCAGAACCTGGATCACTTTCGTACCTTCCCACGCCTCGCTGGAGGTAAGGGCCCCTCTCCCTGCCCGCTGCCCTCTGGCTCCAGGGACCTCTCCCTTCCCTGGCCACCATGAGAGAGGAGAAGGTGAGGCAGCTGTAGGTGGGGCGTCCCTGCAGGGGCTGAGACCCAGAGCCTTAGGTGCAGAGCCGCTGCTCTGGCAGGTCCCGGGGTTGTGCAGAGCATCTGTGCCTCAGGATGTGCGTTTTTTATTCATTTGTTCATGCGTCAGTCATTCAGCAAATTAGCTACTGTGGATAGGGAAGACAGCCCTGGTGGTTGACGGGAGTGGCCCCCTCTTCTCTCGCTGGATTGGGGATTAGGGGAAGCTCAAGACAGCTGTGCCCACCTCTGGAAGTGGAGTGGTCCTTCCTCTCCCATTAAATTGGGCAGCACCCCTCCGCTGCCCTCAGTGTTTTTCTCTGTACAATGGGGGTTGGTCCTGGTGAACGCTGATGCCGTCCACCCTTGGGTGTCAGTGTTTTCATCTGCAGGGTGGGGGAATAGGCCTGGCGCTTCGGTTCCTTGGATGTTGTCCAGCTCTAACCCTGTGCCTCTGCTGCTCTCCTCTGCCCAGAATTGGGGGCTGATCACAGGGCCCCATGGGGAGGTGTAGGCAGCGCGGTGGGCCCCTGGGCTGGCAAGGGAGCCCACTGTTTCTTTCCTCCCCCCACCCTGGCCCCTGTAGAGTGCGGCGGGAAGAACTTCCACTTTGTGCACCGCTCCGCCGACGTGGACAGCGTGGTGAGCGGGACCCTGCGCTCAGCCTTCGAGTACGGGGGCCAGAAGTGCTCAGCCTGCTCCCGCCTCTACGTGCCGCAATCGCTGTGGCCCCAGATCAAACAGCGGCTGCTTGAGGAGCACGGCAGGATCAAAGTGGGCGATGTAAGCGGTGCCTTCCTCCTGCCTGGGCCCCGTGGGTGGGGGAGGGGGCTGGAGGCTCCCGAGTGGGTGGGGCTGGGTGTGCAGAAGGGGGCCCCCTTTGTTTAGGGCCTGTGTCAACTCCATCTCTTCTGGTGTCTCCCTGCTTTCAGCCTGCAGAGGATTTTGGGACCTTCTTCTCCGCAGTGATTGATGCCAAGGTACAGGCTGGAACCCAGCTGTTCTGGGGAGCTGAGCCTTGGCCTGGGTGGAGATGGAGGAAGACATATGGGGGGCTCTGACTGGGGGACCACCCAGCCCCACTGCTTCTGGGAAGCAGCCAGATTGCCACCCTCTCCTTCAGCTGGAAAGGGCAGAATCGTCCAACCAGAGAACTCGCCTCCTATGCACCTTTGAAATGTGTGTGTTCATACGCACAGACACAAGCAGGTGTGCACATCTGTGTGCGTAAACCCAAACTCACTGCACACCCGTGAACACCTTCGTGTGTAGGGATGCATGCCAGTCTTTCCACATAAACGCACACACAGCCACACACACACACACACGAACAAAGCCACCCATATGTGTGCACGCACAGGTATCCGTGTGTGTTTGCACGTGTGCGGAGGCATGGGTAAGTGTGCATGCATAAACACTGTTTCGCATACTCACGACTGTAAACCCATTGTGCTTGCCCTGTGCATCTACACACTTAAACAAAGACAGGGCTGTATGTGTGCCCGTGTGTACACTTAACGTCATCTGCATTTTGTCACGTTGATGTGAGTACGCCCGTAGCTCTGGCACAGGCGCATGAGCATGCACGTCTGCCCTCGTCTCTGCCAGGGCTCACACAGACCCTCGGCCTCCCCACCCCCACTTCAGAAGTCAGGTCCTTCGGGAACAGGTGCTGGGGTGGGTGTATGGGAGGGCTGCCTCCAGGAACGGCCCCCTAGCCAGTCCTTGACACCCCCTCCCCGCCTTCCGCAGTCCTTCAGCCGGATCAGGAAGTGGCTGGAGCACGCTCACTCCTCGCCCAGCCTCACCGTCCTGGCCGGGGGCAAGTGCGACGACTCCGTGGGCTACTTCGTGGAGCCCTGCATCGTTGAGAGCAAGGACCCTCAGGACCCCATCATGAAGGAGGTGACCGGGCAGGTGGCTGGGACGGGAGGGAGGACAGCCTCTCACTCGCACTGCACAGGCACAGGGCCCCGGTTCGTGGTTTTCTTCTCAGGTGTCATCCCATTTCTCAGACGAGGAAAGTGAGTCCCCAGAAAGGGAGTGTCTCACACCCAGTGAGAGCGGAGCCAGCCCTTGAGCTCAGGCCTCCTGACCCCGGAGTCAGTGCTGTGTCCTGACACTGCTGACACTGTCCAGTGTCACAGCCTTCCATGGCCCACGGTTGCCACAGGAACCCTCATGGCTGACATTTGCAGACCCAGCTGCGGGCCGGCTACAGCTGGCACTTGATTGAGCTGAGGGGGTGTTACCAGTCCTATTTTACAGATGAGAAGCTGAGGCTCCTAGAGGTCAAGGCACTTGGTGGCAGCAGGGACAGTGATTATGTCAGTCGGTTCCTTCTGGCTGTTGCTAGAAGTCTCCCGTGTATCTCCGGGCGTGGGTTTGGCTGGCAGTGGGGCAGAAAGTTTCCTCGGATCTTTCCCCAGGTTGGGGTGGGGTGGGCAGGCAGGAGCCGGGCACAGTGCTGGCCCAGAGGGGATCCAGCAGGAGACTGCACCTGGCCCCTCTTGCAAGGGCTGAGGTGTGGGCTGAGGCCTGGGGACCGGGGAGTGAGAACAGAGGCAGAAGCCAGAGCAGGCTGGGAGGCCTCTGCGCTGGTCCTGCCCGGGGCTGACATCGGGGCTTCTCTCCCAGGAGATCTTCGGGCCTGTGCTAACTGTGTACGTCTACCCAGATGACAAGTACAAGGAGACCCTGCGGCTGGTCGACAGCACTACTAGCTATGGCCTCACGGGGGCAGTGTTCGCCCAGGATAAGTGAGTAGCTGCAACCCTTCTAGGCCTGGTGTGCTGTCCAGGGTGCGGGCAGGACACCAGGACATGGATTCTACAAAGCCACCCTTGCTTTCTGTCTACCCACCTCACCTCAGCCTTGACTGGCAGGCAGGCCTTCCATGCACCGGTGCACAGAGGCAGCCTGGCTGTTTGTTAAATGGCAGATTCTGCAGCCCCACTACTGAATCTGGACCTCTAGGGGAGGGGCTGGGAATGGGTGCTTTTGACCAGCTCCTCCAATCCAATGGGGCCTCCAATCTAAGCGAGGCCATCGCCTCATGCTGCAGAGTGGGCCCTGGGCTCAGGGCCAGGGGCACCTGCCCATCTTGCAGAGTTAGGGTTCTAACCTGGGTGCCATGGTGTTCGTCCTGAGGTTTGGCTTTTTCCTGCCTCCATGGCCCAGGTGCCACCCCTTGTCTACCTCTAGAGAGTGGAGAGGGGAGTGAACCTGAGGGGCAGGGTGGGCCTTGGGGGTTCCCCAGCTCCTGAGGGGCAGGGAAATGGGACTGGGAGGGGCCCCTCCCTTGAACGTGTGCTGCCTGACCCTCATTCTCAGTCCTTGCAGGAGCCCTGCAAGGGAGGCGTGCTAACCCCCTTTCCAGGGGAGGAAGCTGAGGCTCAGAGACCCTAGGGACCCAGCCTGAGGGCCCACAGCTGGTGGTTGGCCCGTGTTGCTGTCCCAGGCTGGGCCTAGTGCTCACCTGGCTAGCCAGCCTGGGCCGGGGTGGGTATTGGAGGTTGGACCTGGGGCCACACTGGTGGGTGAGCTCGCTGCCCTGCCTTGTAGGGATGTCGTCCGGGAGGCCACAGAGATGCTGAGGTACTCTGCCGGCAACTTCTACATCAACGACAAGTCCACCGGCTCGGTGGTGGGCCAGCAGCCCTTTGGGGGGGCTCGAGCCTCTGGTGAGTGGGCCTTCATTTCCAGAGGGGAGCCAAGTGCCTGGTGGGAGACTGGGGATTCTTCATTTCCAGGGTGTCAGGAGTAACGGGAACAGTGCCATTCCCTGAGCAGTCCGGGGCAGGCACCGTGCACCCCGGGTCCTTTCAACAACCTCATGGGTCGAGGTGCTAAGTTCTCCTTCCCACTGTACCGAGAAGGACACTGAGGCAGGGGTGGCGAAGTGTCTCGCTCAAGGGCGCGTGACTAGGAAGTGGCAGAGCTGGCTTTTGAATCCAGCACGCACGGCTTGGACCAGCATGCGCCAGGCCCCTTCAGCCCAGCTCCCTCCTGTTTACAGAAGGGGAAACAGGCTCGGATTGGGTGGTGACTTTCCAAGGTCCCCTGGCCCAGTGGCAGAGCCAGTCCTCTCTCCACAGTGCTCCCCTGCCTCCAAGGCCCCCGTGGCAGGCGGGGCGCAGGACCCAGGAGTGTGGTCTGCTCACAGCCCCTGCGTCACCCGCCCTCCGGCTAAGCGCGCTCCCCACAGATGCGCTTGGGAACCTGTGGGCCCTGTGAACACGTTTCGTTTTATTTAGTTGTTTGCAGCCCATGCCGGTGGCCCATTTATTCCATCCACTCCTCCCCACCCCTTCCCCCTTCTACCCTGAGCCATTGTATCTTTCCGGAGAAAAACAGAGCTGTCTTTTCCACAGGCACCAATGACAAGCCAGGGGGGCCCCACTACGTCCTGCGCTGGACGTCGCCCCAGGCCATCAAGGAGACGCACAGGCCTCTGGGGGACTGGCGCTACTCGTACATGCAGTGAGCTGGCTCGGTGCCTTCGCTGTCCACCCGTCCGTCTGTCCAGGCGACTGGCCTCGTGCACTGGGCCCACCGCAGCCCCTCCACCCTGCTGCCTGTGGGGCAGCCCCCTTTCTAGAGCCAAGGGCTGGCTCCTTGTCCCCCACTGCCCCGTATCCTGGCCTGTCCCACATCTCGGGGTCAGGTGCCCCAGCTCTGGTGTGAGATCCTGCTGGGAAGGAACAGGCCTCCGGCCCCTCATCCCATCATGCGTCCTAGGAATTACATCTTGTGGGTGCAGCCTTGGTGCGGCCGGTTCTCCACCCATCTTTTCCTCTTCAGCGTGGCGGCCCAGTGGTCTCGGGAGTGATAGTGGGGCAGCTCCTGGCTCCTGGGGAAAAGGTGACTGCGCCCCTTGGCGACCTCATTACCCACAGAGGCTCCCGGCCTGGGCCCTGGCTCCCCAGGTCTGTGGGTTAGGTGCGACCAGGGTGGTCTTCAGGGCGCAGGGCTCCAGCTGATCTTGCCCTCTGGTCTGGGCCATCCACGTTGCACACCAGCTTGCTGCCCAGACCCACACGAACCAGTGGGGACCTGTGCCTGACCTGCAACCTTAGATGCCCATGTGCCTTTCTCCTAGGAGCCTGAATGCCCATGTGGTTCCTGGCCATCTCCATGGGGCGGGCCTGGGGGTGCTGGAGGCCACCTGCCAAGGTGTAGGGTCCGCCGGTCCTTCCTGTTGGGCTGTGATTTTGGAAATTCGGTGGACCATGCTGTGTCAGCTTTCCCTTAGCGCTCCTGCCCTGCCTCCAGGGTGGCCCGCTCTCAGCCTGTGCCGGCCTGGGGTCTCCCCGCCGGAGCACCATCGCCACCAGCTGTGGTGGGACGGGCTCCAGTAAGTGCTGCGCCCACCATGTCCCGGGCCCCTGAGATCCACTGTGAGTCCCGTCCTGCCAGGGCCGAGGATTGTTGATAGAATCCTCCTCCCTTTACATGCTAGCGGCTCTGTGTGGACTGGCCCTTGGTAGCCTGCTCCTTGTTTGAAGTAGCTGATCAGTGGACTCTCACGAATAGGTTGGATTCTGGGTGGCCAGGGATCCATAAGGAGCGACTTTGGAGCACAGTTTTTAGGGAGCCCAAAAATGCAGGGCCCTCCTCAAGGACAGCCGGCAGGGGGTCCCCATGGGGTCGGTGTGGCCATTCCCCAAGTGCCATGATCCCACACCGTGGCCGTCGGTCAGGGCGAGTGCTGGTACTGCCCAGGCAGGGTGTGGGTTCTGCTCCCTTCCAGGTTCTGCGCTGTTTCCCACAAGGGGCCAGCTCCGGTGCCTGGGGCGGGCGGGTGGGCTGCGAGTGTCTGTGGGTCGGCGGGCGAGTGGGCTGCGAGTGTCCGTGGGTCCGCTGGCTCTGCACTGTGAAGTGGCGATGGGTTTGCCCTGATGTCACCCAATAAAATACCTGTTACTTCATCAGATTGACGGTCTTTCTGGTGGGGCTTATGGGGGCCGGTCGGCTTGTAAGTCTGATGGCACTGCCACTGTGTCATTAGCTGTCAGCAGCACGGTGCCCTCAGCGTGACAGGAAGGAGGGCAGGCACTGATGAATGGGAATCGCTGCTGCAGGAGGTGGGAACTCTGGGGCCAGATGGGCGGGGTTCAAATCCCAGCTCCACAGAGTTGTGCAGCCTCTGTGACCTCCTGTCTCTTCATCTCTGTGTAAGTCGGGAGTGATCTCTCTCTCACACACACACACACACAGGTTGTCATGAGAGTTAACTGAGTCGACTGTGTAGGTGTTCAGAAGAATGCCAGACACAGAACCAGTGATTCGACACTGTTGCCCATTTGCCCATTGTTGAAACAACCACTGTTGCGTGCTGCGATGGTTAAGTTTATGTGCCTGGATATTTTACTTAAACATTGTTCTGGGTGTTTTCAGAAGAGATTTGCATTTCAATCAGTGAACTTTGAGAAAAGCAGATTGCCCTCTGTACTGGGGGTGGGCCTCATCCAATCAGTCAAAGACCTTAGAACAAAGACTGACCCCTCCCCCGCATGCTGCCCAGAGCAAGAAGGACTTCCACCAGCCGACTGCCTTTGGACTCACCCACAGCTCTTCATGGGTCTCTGGGCTGCCAGCCTACTGGCAGAACTTGGATTTACCAACGCTCACGATCTTGTGAGCCAGTTCCGTGCAGTAAATCTCTCCCTCCCTCCTTCCCTGTGTGCCTGCTGTTGGTTCTGTTTGGAGAGTCCCAAGAACACACGTGCCAAGGCCTTTGCATGTTCCCCCTCTTACGGCAGCCCTATGTAAGGGCTGCCATGCCCCCTTTTTGCAGATGAGGACAGTGCAGAAAGGTGAGGGGACTTGCCGAGACTGTGAACACTCACTGGAACAGAAACACGGGTCTGCCTGATTCCAAACACCATTCCCTCCCCTCCACCCGGCCATGCACACGGCGCTGACTGCCTTGCAGAGCCCCGCTCAGCTGCCAGGTGGTGTGAGGGGAGCAACGGTGGCCAGTTGGCTTGAGCCCAGAATCTGTGGGTCCAAGCCCACCTGGGCCAGCTGGCTTGCAGGGGCACATGTGCGTCCTGGCCTGCCCCCACCCACAGACAATGTGAAGGAGCTGCCCCTGAGCCACGTCAGCACCCCCTGTCCCAGTGTCCACCAATCTGTGCTGGTGGCATGGGGGATTTCAGCTATGGGCAGAGGGGGGGATAGAGACTCTACCCTTGGCAGAGTCCCCACCCTGCTCACTCAGGGACTGCCACTGATTTGGGCAAGAGGGGGCTCACCTGAGCACAAAAGGGTGGCCCCTGTTACCCAGGCTGGAGCTTTTGGGTGGGAAGGATTGCAACTGCATTAATGTTTTTGCATGGTGGAGTGACTTGCTTGAGGTCACACCGAGGCAGTAGCAGAGTTGTCTGGCTGATCACTGGCTAAGTGCTTTAGTTGTCTAGTCTCATATAGCCTTGCCATTGACCTTACCGGTTAAGGCACACCTAGGTGTACTAGCTACTTCAGCCACCTGTGCCTCAGTCGCCTCCTCTGTAAAATGGGTGTGATGGAATTCACCTGTGGGGCTGCTGTGAGCGTCCAAGGGTACGAGGTCCAATGCATGGGCACGGTGCCTGGCATGGCCTGCATTTGAGCACGGGCAGCTCTGTTCATGACCCCGGCTCCAGACGGACCGTGCAGGAACGGAGGACGCACGTGCAGTGGGTGGATGCGTGAAAGTGACGTGACTTCGTGAAGAGAGTGGGTCTGCGCCCTGACGCCTCCTCTGGACCCCCAGGAGCTCCGAGTCGGCATGTCGGCCGAGAGCCAACACAGGTGGCCCTCATTTCCTTAGAGTGCACGCCCGACTGGCAGCCTGGGGGACATCGGTGGCAGGGACATCCGGCCTCAGGCAAATGGTTCATGCTCTGAGCCCAGACCTGCAACTGGGCCCCCAGCCACAGCAGGGAAATGAAGAGGTGTCTGGGCCACCACGGACGCGGGGACTTCCTGTGGTGACCATGCAGAGAGGCCTTGGGCACCTGGGCGGGTGTTGGGCTCTCGGGAGCCACCAGCCCCAAGTCTGGGGGACAAGGGAAGGCAGAGGAAACAGCGAACAACGGCTTTGACCCACCGCCTGCCCTGGTTAAATGGAGGCGAAAGGGCCAGGTTGGGTGGGGGAGGTAAAATGTTAGTGGTAGAGGAGCAGAGTCAGGACCCGATGGAGCAGGTGGAAGGAGCGTGAGCTGTGAAGTCCGTAGACCTGGGTTCCACCCCGGCCCTCCTACTAAGTAGCTGAATGACCTTGGGCTGGTCATTCCACCTGTGGCCTCATTAGACCTTCCACAGAAGACACTCAGGCTTCTGAGCCTTGGTTTCCTCATCCGTACAATAGGGATCAAAATCCTTCCCGGGACTGCGCTGAGCAGATGCAGTGATGGTCAAAGCATCGCGAGGCTCTGTGAAGGCTGCTTCCTTTCCTTTGGCTCTTACTGAGCTTGTGGTCATTTGGAACCTCCAGATCTTTTTCTGGTTGAGACACAGCCTGCTTGATGTCACCTAGCCAGGTTTGGTGAGGAGGCTTCAGCAGCTCTGTGGGTTCAAGTGGGTGTCTCGACCACAGCAGTTTCTCCCTCAGGCCTCAGCTGACCCTTAGGCCCCCAGCCTCCAGGGGCCACTCCACCTTTGAGGTCTAACCTCTCCCAGGGGTGACGGATGAGGCTGGGGCCCCTGAGGAGGAGGGGCTCGGAGGCCTCCCCGGTGACCTTCCTCCAAGGCTCAGGGGGCCCATTGCCCAGACCACCTCTGGGGAGGCCCTGCCTGCCCACCCTAAGCCAGATTGGGGCTAGGTTTCCAGCTGCCCGGTTTTGTCCTGGAGGAGGGAATATGGTAGGAAAGAAACAGGCGAGATGGAGTGGTGTGGGGTGGGAAAGAGGAGCTGATGTAGCCTCCAGTCCCTGGGGTCAGGCCTTTCTTGGGGGCTCCCCTGTGCTCCATGGGACAGGGAGGAAGGAAGTTCAAGGCAGCCCCCTCCAGCCAGTTCCTTTCCGTGAGCACCTGGGGGAGCGGATGCCAGGCAAATGGACAGCCTCTCCAGGGCCCCCCATTTCCATGCTGCCCCCACCCCATGTACTTTACATAAGCTTGTCATGGCTCTCTGTCACCTTGGCAACCAGTGGCCACACAGGTGTGAGCATGGGGACCTCAGGCCCTGGACTGGGCCAGGACGGTGACAGTTGTGTCCAGCCTGAGCCACCTGGGGCACAGGCTTTGTGTGTGTAGCCCCCTCGGAAAATCAGGGTGACACAGCGTTCCTGGGCATCTGTCCTTGGAGCGGTGAGGGACTCAGCCACACCCGGTCGCCTCTCCTAGATGATGTCAGGGCAGAGGGGAGCGTGCAGATCACCTAGCCCGGGGCATCTCAGCGCAGGGTCTGCAGACAAGCCTTGTGGACCAGGCCTGGCCGCACCTGGATTCATGCCCTGATGCGTTTGCCGGGTGTCACATGAGTGTCCGAGGCCTCGTCAGAATCTCGAAAGGACCCTTGCCCCTACTTGAGTGCCTTCTACAGATGGGGAGACAGAGGTCCAGAATGGAAGCCACCTGCCCAAGGGCAGCCTGCAGGATGGGGCAGAGCTGGACCAGAGCAGAGACTTCTGACTCCCTGTCCAGTGGTCCTTCGGATTTTTGGTCCTCAGGGAGATCCCCCGTCCATGCCGACAGCCCGCGTACACTAAGAAGCTCTCCCTGTCAGGGGCCCTGTTATTCCTTCCTCATTGGAGCTCCTTGGTTCCACCACTCCCATCCGCCCCCATCTGAGCCTTGGGTTCCTTCTGTCCACGTACCTGTGACGGGGCTTTGAACAAGTTACTGTCTCTCTCTGAATCTGTCTCCCTGTCTGCAAAACAGGGAACTAGGAGAGGTAGTGACAAGAAAGGGGGACGATGAAGCACGGTGAGCACTCAGCAGTGAGCCTTCCAACCATAGAAATAACCCGTGCTCATCGTCCCCCACCCCCACCGCCTGGGCTTTGTGGCACAGCCCCTGCCTCCCCCATGAAGCTCCAGGCTGGCCAGTGCCTTCCCTCTTCCTTGCCCCATCTTGGGGCCAGTGTGGCCTGGGGCATCGCAGAGCCATCCTGACACACTTTAGACTTTAGTGGAGTCACGGGGAAATTGGCCTGCTTTTCTGACCCTTGGGCAAATGCCCCTCTCTGGGACTCAGTTGCCCCATCTGCGTGATGGGTGAGTTTGTGGATCTCTGCAGTCTGTCTCCACTCTGCTGTGATCTCCTCACTGCGGGGGGCCCTGCCCCCCCCCACCATCCCAGCACATGCCCACGAGGGCTCTGATTTCTGTCTCGGCTGTAAGCCGCATCTCTTGCAATGTCCCTGTGGGGGACACACATCTCTTGCAATGGCTGTGTCGCTTGTACCACACCAGCCCTGCTACATGGTGGGCTTGGCCAGTGCCCACTGGGTTAATGGCTGTCTCAGTCCCCCTGCACCCTGGCATCTGGGCTGGGCGTAGCAGGACAGCTCCTGTGGGCAGAACACAGCCAGGTCAGGTAGCATGGGGGGACAGCCTTGGTCTAAATTCTAGTGCCACCCCCTTAGATGTGTGACGTTCAGGAAGTTAACCTCTCAGGTTCGGTTTCCCCGTGGCCACTTTGCAGGGTCCTTGTGAGAATTAAATGACGTGATGCACACAGAGTTCCTGGCGCAGCGTCTGGCATGCCCTGGAGACGGTACTGTTTTGTTGTTATCCTCCAACCTCCCTAAGTGTCTAGATGTTCCAAGAGGCTGAGCTGCCAGGGGGCACATGGCACAGGCTGGAAAGGCAGGGACCGGGAAGGCTGCGAGCTGCGGCCAGGCCGGGGAGGCCTTGAATGCCGAGGCAAGGAGCTCAGCCACGATCCTGCAGGCACTAGGGAGCCCCAGGAGGTGTCAGAGCAGAGGACCCATAGGCTCAGAGGATGTAAACTGCCAGGGATGTAAACGGTCAGCACGCAGTGCGCAGAGAGGTCCAGGCAGGAAGCTGAGGGTCTGCGCTTGGGGTGTGGCAAAGGGGGAGGGGCCTGGAGAGAACACACAGAACAGAGGGTGAGTTCGTGCTGGGGCCTTTGAAGGGCCATCAGGGAGGGTGGACATGGGCAGTCCGAAGAGGGCCTCCCATTGTACAGATGAGGAAACTGAGGCCAGAGAGGGGAGGGCCAGGCCCGGAACCCATGCCTCCAGACGCCCCATGCAGGGCTCTTCCTTTTGTTTTAGGGGTTGGATCTTCCCCTCCTTGCCAATGGTTTGCCTAGGCCCTGAGGGGGGGCGGACACAAGTCCAAGATCACACAGTAAATCCTGTCTTCCCGCAGCATCAGGACGCCTCTCCCCTCCGTTCTAAATGTCTGCGGAATGACTCCACCCCAGGATAGGTCACGAGCCGGGGAGGGCACGCTCCCTCGAGCTGCCACTGACATGCAGCATCTTTGAAGGCGAGTTCAGGAAGTTCCGGCCCTTTCAGCTGGGTGCAGAGCCCGTGGTGGCCCCTGCGGCAGTTTATGGTGTTACAAGAGGGACAGTGCCGAACTCTGGCAGAGTCGCCTTTCCCCAGGGTCGTTCTCACGTGACATTTTATTCAATCCCCACACAAATCCCATGGCACTGGGACTGTGATTCCTGTTCCAGCCCAGGAGCAAATAGGCCCAGAGTTTACGTGAGCTGCCCGGGTGCACCCAGCAGACGGCGCAGCGGTCCAGTCCGGGTGGGCCAGTGCCTGCTGCCCCAGGGGTCCTGCAGCGTGGACATGCGCATCAGCAGGAACCGGTTGGCGACATAAGGCTGTTACCAGACGCCCAGTGACCACACAGACGGCTGGGTCACTGCAGCTCAGAGCAGGGCAGTTCCTGTGAACTGGGGGGCAAGGACAGTTTCTTTGAGGAGGCTCCAGCCGGCCCTTGAGAAAGAACACTGGGTTTCCAGCGACCTTTTTGTATTTTAGGGCCTCCTCCTCCCCCCATAACCCAGGAGCAGTCGACAGGCCTGGGACAGACCCAGCGGAGCTGGACACTAGATGCAGGTCCCCTCAGACTCCCGCTGGGCCCCAGGCTGTTAGGGCTGGAAGGACCGAAGCACCATTGTGTAGCCGAGGGTCTCTGATCCCAGTGGGGCCCTGAACGCTGGCTCCCTCCACCCAACTTTTTGGGAGTGGTCACGTTTGACTTCAGGAACTTTCAACTTTTTTGCCAGGACCCCTGCCCGTGGGCTCTGGTCCCAGATGGGCGACTCAGAGGGGGCTCGCTCTGCAAAGCTGACTGACAGTCTGTGGTCCGAGCACGGCAGCAGTCAGAGGGAGCGAAACCCCCCAGTCCCCGCTCCCCGAGACCCTCCAGCCCCACCCCCACCTCCCATTCTCTTTGCCGGCTGCTTTTATCAAAACCAGCGCCGCCGAGATGTGTGTGACGTGCTGTTGGGCTGGCTGTGTGGTTTGAGTCTCAGCTCTGCGGTTGTGCAACCCAGGGTGAGTTTCGTAACCTCTCTGTGCCTCGGTTTCCTCGCCTGTGAACCAGGATTGGTCACAGTCCCAGGTCTGGTGAGTGTCAAGAGGGATGGAGGAGGACAAGCACTCAGCACAGGGCCTGGTTCCTGGTGGCGATGGCTGTTACTCTGGGGACATCTGCTGTCGGCCCAGTGCCATTCTTACACACGCACCAGGCCAACTTGGTCGGGCTCTAAGGCAGGGCTGCAGCCAGCGGCCACCCTCCTCTACCTGCTAGTGCGATCGCCTACGTCCTTTACTCCCAGGTGTTTGAAACGTCAGGGGGATGCGACCTGTCCTCAATCACGAGACAGAAGGCCAAGGCCAAGTTGGCTGCACATGCTCTCTCTACTTCCAAACGGGGTTCCTCCACACCACCTAGGCCCCACCGTGCCCTCAGGGGGATGGTCCTCATTCCAGCCTCCTCCCCCTCCCCCAGCACCCTCTAACCTCTCCACCTGTCCCAGGTGTTTCCCCCGCCTCGGGACAGTGGCAGGACCATCACTATGTAAATGTCTGTGCAAATCCCTTGGTGTCTAGCGGCCAGCTCGCTGGTGAGGCAGAGCCACTTCTTAGGACCCCCACTCTCTGCCATGGGACCCCAAGCCAGAGTGGTCCGCTCCCTGTTCTTCCTGCTGCAGGTTCTGGCTGAGCCGACTGAGAACTCAGACTTCAGCCTGGCTGGGGATTACCTCCTGGGTGGCCTCTTCACCCTCCATGCCAACGTGAAGGGCATCATCCACCTCAACTTCCTGCAGGTGCCCAAGTGCAAGGAGTGAGTCTCCAGTGGGAAGCTGGACGTGGTGGCGGGGGTGGGTGGGAGCTGGGGCTGGTCCTGTGGTCTGTGGGAGGCCAGGCCAAGACAGAGGGCTCGGAAAGCTCTTTCTCTTTCATTGCCAAATCCCCATCCTGGACCCACCTCACCAGCCCCCAGGGAGGCCCCACACAGTCCGTGTGACTGAGATCTTTGGCTGTCGTGTTCTGAAGTGACCTGGGTTGCCCTGGTGCCATGTCTCTGAATATAAAGAGCTTTAGGATATTTGAGATCAGGAGACCGTGGCTTGGAGACCGTGGCTCAGAGACCATCAAAACCAGCCCACCGCCTCTGGCAACCAGGGGACTCCCAGGGTATCCATGCTGAGGCCCAGGCAAGAAACCAGGTGTCTGACCTTTGGAGGCAGATTGTGGTTCTCCTGCAGCAGGTTGTCAGACTGGTGGGGGAAGGTTTCCCTTTTCCCAGGGCTGTGGTGAGGTGGATAGGGGTACTTCCAGGCCTGGAGGGGCTTTGCTCCCCCTCCCTCCCCTGTGAGCCCCCTTGGGGTGGCAGCATCACTCAGAGATTGGGTGGGCCATCTCCGTGCCGGGATGAAGGCCGGATACTATAGCCAGCCTGGGATTATAAATTAATGGCCCTGTGCAGAGAGGGTAAAGGTGTTCTGGGAGAGGGAGGAAAGAAGGAAAGTGCAGAAGATGACTAAGGACCCACTTACAGGATGTTGGGGGAGACTACATGCTGGCTTGTGCATGGTGAGGGTGGTGGTCTCAGGCATGACGTTAGGCCTGATGTTAGCTGTTCTGACACCCCTGATAATGGTAGGGAGTCCAGCGAAGCGATGGTGGTGATGGAAGTAATGCCGGTGATCACAAAAATAGTGAAGGGTGTGGTGATGGTGGTGGTGACGGTGATGGTGGTGATGGTGGTGATGGTGGTGGTGGTGATGGTGTGATGGTGGTGGTGATGATGGTGATGTGGTGGTGGTGGTGGTGATGGTGGTGGTGATGACGGTGATGGTAGTGATGGTGGTGATGGTGACGGTGGTGGTGGTGATGGTGGTGGTGATGGTGGTGGCCACAGAGATCAGTGTCCAAGGTGGTCATAGGGACAATGATGATCCTAGAGATGTGGTACTATGACAATAATGTGGTAAAAATACCAGAATCTTCTGGAGTGGCTCCTTCTTGGGCAATCCATGGGCCTCCCTTGGGCATATAGGAGAAATAGGCTGGCTCTCTGCTGCCCTCCCTCTCATTCCGGACCTGCTGCCTGCCCCGCTGCACCCCTGCAGGTACGAAACAAAGGCAGTGGGCTACGCCTTCATGCAGGCCATGCACTTTGCGGTGCAGGAGATCAACAACCGCAGCAGCCTGCTGCCCGGCGTGCGGCTGGGCTATGAGATGGTGGACGTGTGCTACGTCTCCAACAACGTCCAGCCTGTGCTTTTCTTCCTGGCGGGCAAGGATTTTCTCCTGCCCATCCAGGAGGACTACAGCCACTACGTGCCCCGCGTGGTGGCCGTCATTGGCCCCGACAGCTCCGAGTCTACCATGACTGTGGCCCACTTCCTCTCCCTCATTCTTCTTCCACAGGTGGGTGAGGCCCCTGGGCTCTGGGAGAAAGGGCTGGGAGGGGGGCAGAGTTGTGGTTGTCCAGGGAGCTCACTTCCCCCTGCCCAGTCACAGGGCAGAGGTAGGAGCAAAGACAAGGTCAGGACATCGACCCCAACCCCAGGAAGGCACCTGGCATTTTGGTTGAGAGCTTAGGCTTTGGGGGCAGATGGACTTGGTTGTGCGTCTTGGCTCTGAGTCTTGCCCATTGCGAAGCCTTTTGTTGCACATCTCTTAGCTGTTCTGAGCCTCAGTCTCCCCACCGTAAAGTGAGGTGATGAGAGTTCTCTCCTAGGACTGTTTGAAAATTAAAGTGTTTAACCTATGCAAGTGTTTCTGACACACAGTAGGTCATCAGTAGCATTACTGTTATGTAGAACAGCTTGCCCAAGAATGGAAATTCAGAAAATGCTCAATATTTTCCTGTATAGTTGCCTAGCCCAGGGCCTGCCACATAGTAGGTCCTCAAGAAAGTGCTGTTACTCTTACTATTGTTAGTACCATTATCACCATCATGATTGAAAGTGTTTAGTCCAGAACTGGCATAAAATATCTACTCATTAAAGAGCAGCTAGCAATGGACTTGGCACAAAGTAGGTGGTTACCAATTCTGTAATTCTTGCTGTTGTTTTTGTTATGTAAAGCATCTAACACAGGGTCTGACACATAGTAGGTGCTCATTATATGTTCGTATTCCTATGTGAAACATCTAGCCCAGGACTGAGCTCACTCTTTCATTCATTTAACAAATATTTATTGAGCACCTACTATGCCAGATACAGTTGAAGGCACTGGAGAAATAGCTGGGGACATAGAGCTTAGCTTCCAGTGGGGAGAGACAGGCAGTAAATGTGAATAAGTAAGTGGTTTAGGATGTTAGACAGTCAGGAGTGCAGTGGAGAAAGGAAAAGCCAAGCAGGGTAAGGGACATGCGGCATGTCTGGACAGGCGGGGTGGGACTGCAGTTTTAAACAGGGTGGTCAGGTGGGGTGTCAGTGTTGGCGGCCCCTCCCCTCCGGCAGATCACCTACAGCGCCTTCAACAACAAGCTGCGCAACAAGCAGAACTTCCCCTCCCTGCTGCGCACGGTGCCGGGCGCGGATCACCAGATCGAGGCCATGGTGCAGCTGATGCTGCACTTCCGCTGGAACTGGATCATCGTGCTGGTGAGCAGCGACGACTACGGCCGGGACAACAGCCACCTGCTCAGCGAGCGCCTGGAGGGCCGAGACGTCTGCATCGCCTTCCAGGAGGCGCTGCCCACACCGCAGCCCAACCAGGAGGTGACGCGGCAGGAGCGCGAGCGCCTGGAGGCCATCGTAGACAAGCTGCAGCAGAGCTCCGCACGCGTGGTGGTCCTGTTCTCGCCAGACCTGTCCCTGCGCAACTTCTTCCACGAGGTGCTGCGCCGGAACTTCAGCGGCATCGTGTGGATCGCCTCTGAGTCCTGGGCCACGGACACGGTCCTGCACAGCTTCACGGAGCTGCGCCGCACGGGCACTTTCCTGGGCATCACCACCCAGAGCGTGCCCATCCCGGGCTTCAGGGAGTTCCGGGCGCGCCGTGCCCAGGCCGGGCCGCCCACGTCCAACGGGACCACCTGCAACCAGGAGTGCGACACCTGCCTGGACACCTCCGAGTCCTTAAACACCATGCTCAGATATTCCAGCCAGAGTGGGGCCTACAACGTGTACGCTGCTGTCTATGCTGTGGCTCACGCGCTGCACAGCCTCTTGGGCTGCAGCCAGACCAACTGCCCCAAGGAGGTAGTCTACCCCTGGCAGGTGAGGAGGAAAGCCAGAGCCCCGGGGAGAAGGCACAGGGCCTTTGGTTGCCATGGGGAGCACAGGGACACCCTCCCCTGACCACCTCTACTCTGGCCTCTTCATCCCTTGGTGGGTTCTGGGCCGATAGGTCGGAGAAGCCTTGGGACATGCCCTGCCTCTGGAAAACATGAAACCAGGGGGTTTCTCGGCCGCAACGTGCCCTTCACCCTGTGCTGTTAGACATGGCTGTGCTGAAGCAGTTCCTCGGTTTTTCACAGGCTGGGGCTCCGCCAATCACCCAACCTGTGTCTCTGGCCTCTCTGCATTCTCCCCTCTTTCCTAGATGCCCACCCATCTCCAAATACCTGGTCACTTCCTTAACAGAGCACTTTAGGTAGTTCTTCAAAAATCCTCGCTGCTTTTATTTTATTTATTTGTTCCTTTCTACCCTGTAATCCCAGAACCTCACCTTGCAACCCTAAGTGTTTATTATTTTTTTAAATGTAGTTATTCTTTATTTTTAAATGTGGTTATTCTTTATTTTATTTTTTTAAATTTATGTTTTCTTCTAGATTTTCTTTTTTAAAACATTTTATTTCTTTATCTTTAGAGGGGAAGGGAAGGAGAGAGGGAGAGAAATATCAATGTGTGGTTGCCTCTCGTGTGTCCCTTGCCAGGAACTGGCCTGCAACCCAGGCATGTGCCCTGACTGGGAATCGAACCACGATCCTTTGGTTCACAGGCCTGCATTCAATCCACTGAGCTGCACCAGCCAGGGCTGGTTATTCTTTAAAAGACATTCTGGTGCCGGCTGGTAAACACCCTGTTTTCCCTTATGCTGTGCTGCATTACTAACACGCGTGATGATCACGGGCGCTTTACCGTTGTCTGAGTGCCCAGGAGGCACCAGGTGCCCAGCATGCATCACCTTAACTCATGGCCATCCTGTGAGGCTGATGACCTACGGACAGGGAAACTGAGGGACGGGGAGTTAAAGTGATTTGCCCATGATTGCTTAGTGGTAAGCAGCGGACCGTGGCGTTGAACCCGGGCCGGGCCCATTCCGCTGTGGTTTTCCAGCTTCCCCCTGCAGGTGTTCCCCCAGCCACAATTGGCAGTAGCTCCGATGAAGGACCAGTCGACGCCTTTCCTCCCCTAATGGTGGAGCCCAAAGAGCACCAGGCTATCCAACTCCATTTACTGAGTACTCACTGTGTGCCAGGCCCAGGCTGGGCACCGTGAGGAAATCAGCCCTTCACCCAAGGAGGGGCCTCTGTCTCTGCTGAATGCAGCAGGAAGTCAGAGTTGGAGCTATGTGTGTGTTTGGGGATGGGGGGCGGGGAGCGGGGGAGGGGCAGGGGAGGCAGGATTTAAGCAGGGGGAGGGCAGCTGCTGGACATTTCAGGAGAAGAGTCCTGGCTCTGGAAGCCTCTTTGGGGAGAAGGCTAGGGACCAACCCCCTTGGCTATCTGTCTGTCTGTCAGTCTCCAAGGTGAGGTGAGCTCTGGACCCCCAAGATGTAGCCCAATAGGCTCTCCTGTTTATGGAGGAAAAATTCTAGGAGCCGGACAGATGGGATAGCTAAACTGGAAGCTCTGTTGGGGTCAGACCAGAGAAGTTCAGTGACTTGCTCCAAGTCACACAGCAAACCGAGGACAGAGCCAGGATGGAATTCAGGCCCAAGGAATCCCAGCTCCACACGGGTGCTAGTTTGTCCCAGCGTCTGCATCCTGAGAGTGAGGGGTGCGGTGCGGGGAGACTGGCAGGACCTGTGTGGGGGCGGGGAGTGGAGCAGGGGAGATCCCAGCTGACTCTCACAGGTGGGAGAGGGCGTGGACTCTGGTGCCAGGTATTGGGTCCCAGAGGGATGGCCCAGGGGACTTCCCGAGAAAAAGAATATTATCAAATCTTCAGCGGGGGGTGAACATTACTGTTTCTCAGGCACCATCCTCAGCCCCAAACATAGATTAACTCCTTTATTGCTTCAGAGCCCAGAAAGTAGGGGTTTTGCTGCTCCCATTTTGCACAAGAAACGGGCGCAGAGAGGTTAAGCGACAGGCCCAAGGCCTCATAGCCGGCGCCGCAGCTGACGCCTAAACCCAAAGATGTGTGGCCCCAGCGCCAGGGCACTCAGCCCCTCCTCCCAAACGCCAGGTTTACAATGTGGGGATAAGGCCAGTGGGAAGGCAGATTTCTCCCAGGCCGGCCCGCCCTCTGAGGCCAGCTCCACTTCCCTCTTCTCTGGCCCCTCCAGCTACTTCAGGAAATCAGGAAGGTCAACTTCACCCTGCTGGGCCACCGCATCTCCTTCGACCAGTACGGGGACCTGCCCCTCCCCCTGGAGGTGGTTCAGTGGCAGTGGGACCTGAGCCAGAACCCATTCGAGAGCATCGCCACTTACTACCCCATGCAGCGGCAGCTGGAGTGCGTCCGCAACGTCTCCTGGCACACCCCCGATGGCACGGTCAGCTCTCAGAGGGCTGGGGGGACCGTCTATGTGGGGGGTGTCCAGAGCCCTTTTTATCAAGGATGGCACCCAGGTTCAGTACCCATACCTGGTGGGGTCTCTGTCTGTCTGGGGTCCTGTCCTCCCACCGTTGGCTGAGAACTGGAAGTTCGGGGCTCTTTGGCTCCTCAGGACCACGGGGACCAGGGCGTTCGGGCTGCGTCCTGTCATTCACGCTCATGCGGTGGGGGCGGGAGCTAGGCCTTCCACTGTGTCTGACGCCTGTGGACCTAAAGGTCCTGTTTAATCCTCCGCAGCAGATGGCAAACTGTCAGAACTCTGTTGGTGTGGGGAGGGGTAGAGGCCCAGCCTGTGGGGGAGGGGAGGGGACCAGGGGATCGCGAAGCTTCTAGAAGACCCCTCGTGGCTTCATCACCAGTCCCACACTCCCGATGATGCTGATTCCTGAGCCTCTTGGGGATGTTTATGGAGGAAATTAGTTTCTGTCTTTGTTTGCTGGACTGCTGTGACAAACGACCACAGCCGGGGAGCTTAAAGAACAGAAATATGTTGTCTCTCAGTCCTGGAGGCTGGAAGTCCAAGACAGTGGCACTGGCAGGGCTGGTTTCTGCCAAGGGCTGTGACAGGGAGGACCCGCACCACCCTCTCTCCTCGCTCCCGGGGGCCTGTCGGCCCCTGTTGGCTCTCCATGGCTTCGGCTCCCTTCCCCTGGGCCTCTACCTCCTTTACACGGGGCTCTCCCTTCTGTAAGGACGTTGGCTATCTCAGAGTAGGACGCACCCTGCTCCAGTATGACTTCATCCAAACCAGTTACGTTGGTCAATCAACAAGCAAGTGTTGGTGAAGATGTGGACAGGAGGGAACGCCTGTGCCCTGTGGGCGGGGCCACGGATCGGTGGGGCCACCGTGGAAAACAGCATGGGGCATCATCACAAAGTTAAAACTAGAGCTACCTTATGACCCAGCAGTTTCACTCCTGGGTCTTTATCCAAAGAAATCCGAAACACTAATTCAGACAGATGCATGAGCTCCTACGTTTGTGGCCGCATTATTTACAATGGCCAAGGCATGGAAGCAGCATAAGTGCCCATCGACAGATGATGGGATAAAGGTGTGCAACACGCATACAACGCCCTTGTTTGTGAACGTGAGCATCCGTAGCTGTGAATGTCCCCCTTCTCCTGCTTCACCGTGTCCATTTTGGTGGGTGGTGTTTTCAACATCATTCATCTCCCAAGTGTTTTCTAGTTTCCCCTGTGATTTCTCATTTGATCCTTAGGTTGCTTAAGAGCATTGTTTAAATTCCATGGATTTGTGAATTTTCCAGTCTTCCTTCCGGGTTTCATCTTCTGTCTGATCGTTCCGCCCAGCATGGAGAGGGAGGCACTGACGTCTAAGCGTTACTGGGGAATATTGTGTTTCGATTGTCTGTTTCTCCCTTCAGTTCTGATGGTTTTTGCATCGTCTGTTTGGGGGTCCTCTTGTTGTGTGTTTATAATGATTATATCATCCTAATCGATTGACCCTGTTATCATGATAAAACGTCCATCTTTTTCTCAAGTGACCATTTTGTTGGTATTTCCCCTCCTCTGGCTTTTTTTAAAATTTTTTTTAATTTTTTTTTTTAGATTTCGTCTTTGTCTTTGTTTTTGCACTTTCAATGTTGGCATACCCAGGTGCAGGTGTTTGGGTACTTACCCTGCTGGGTGTTTTCTCAGCTTCCTGGATCTGGGGGTTGGGGTCTGTCATCAATTTTAGAGAGTTCTCAGCCGCTATTCCTTCAAATATTTCTTCTGTGCCTTGCCGTCTCTAGTCTCCTTTGGTAATTCCAATTATGCGTATGTTGTACCTTTTGTAATTGTTCATAGTTCTTAGATATTCTGTTCTCTCTTTTTTCTCTTTGTTCTGCAGTTTGGGAGATTTTTATGGGAGCATCTTCAAGCTCACCGATTCGTTCCTTGACTCTGTCAGTTCCCTGGCCTTCTGTACCTCCGTTACCGTGTCTGCTTGTTTTTTGAATCCCGAGCATCTCCTTTTGGGTCTTTCTTAGAGTTCCCGTTTCTGTGCATACGCCACCCGTCTGTTCTTGCGCGTTGCCTTTTTCAGTTAGAGCCTCTTGATCACAGTTAATTTAAGATCCCGGTCTGATACTTCCAAAATCTCTGACGTTCCAAAATCTGCTGCTTGTTTTTCTCTCTTCAGCCTGTGACTTTTGTTTTTGCCTTTTAGCATGCTTTTTAATTTTTTTGAAGGCCTGACGTGATGTATTCGTTAGAAGAAGACGAGCTAAATGAATCTTTAGTGGGAGATTTTATGTTTATCTGGGTGGGACTTCAGCTGTGCTTACTATTTGCTAAAGCTGTGGTGTCAGAGGCTGGAGGGACTCCAGGAGTGGGACAGAAGACAGGTGACCTCTGAGAGGCAAGAAGGGGGGGCCCTGGGGCCGAGCGGTCCTGCTGTGCCCCCTCCCCCTTGTCAGGGCCATTGGCCCTTCTTCTGCGCACTGGGTCACCAGAAGGTCTTTTGTACAACCGAATCTGATCAGGCCCTTCCCACTCTCAGGAACCGTGGTTGCCTCCCACCCCCCTGCACTCTCAGTGAATCAGAGCTGAGCCCTCTGAAGGCCTCCGGCCTCCGCCCTCCCCAACCCTCTCCAGGGCATCCCGACTCCAGCCAGGCCCAGACACACCCTCTTCCCAAGCAGGCCCTTCCCCTCCACTCCTCCGCCCCATTGTTCTTACCGCTTCCTCTCCTTGTAATTCACTCAGTCCCTCAATAAACAATCATTGCAGGCTGGGTCCTCTTCTAGGTTCTAGAACCAGAGCAGCAGAAGCAACAGATACGGTGGTCACTGCTGCCTGCTCTCGTTCACCTGAAAACCCCGCCCCTCCGTAAAGGCTGCGTTCTGCGAGACTCTTTGCTGCAAGGGACAGAAGGTGATGGAGGCAAAGTGATAATTTATTGCCTTACATCATGGGAACCTCTAGGGGTAGAAGTGAGGCTTCTTCAGGCAAGGGTGGATCCAGGGTCTCACATGCTCCATCTCTCAGATTCTTCCTCAGGTGTGTTCTCTGCCCTGGAGACAAGGTGGCTGCCAGCAGCCCCAGGGTCACATCCTGCCCTCTCGGCAGCATCTCCTGAAGTCTCCGTCTCAACAATTGGGTGGGGGCTGTTAGGTCCTGAGCAGGCAAAACTAAGAGGGTCCCCACAAAGGTCCAGTCCTAGTGGGAGTCCCAGCACCCCTTTTCCTCCCAGACAGGAGGCAGCCTGCCCTCCCCTGAGCATCCTGCTAGTCGGGGAGAGCTGGCAGGCCCTCAGAGTTGGGGGGAAAGAGGGCTCGGGCCTCATGCCCTCCTCCCCCCAGGCCCCCGTGTCCACGTGCTCCAAGGACTGCCAGCCTGGGCAGAGGAAGAAGCCTGTGGGCATCCACCTCTGCTGCTTCGAGTGTGTTGACTGCCTCCCCGGCACCTTCCTCAACAAAACCGCAGGTACAGCTCGCAGGCCAGCACCCTTGCCCTGACCCCACCCTAGCCCTTGCCCCAGGGGTCTCCGGGCCTTTTCCTCTTTGGCAGGGTCTCCGGGGTCTCCCTGAGGCAACGTAAGTATCCAAAGGCCAGGGACCATGTTTCATTCCACTTGTATCTCCCCATTGCCTGGTGTAGAGAAAAGTCTTCCATGTAGGCTGGTTTAGGGAGAAGGCACTGCACCCAGCCAGGTGGGGCTGAAACTGGCCTGGGTCCACACGCACATAGTCCCCGGCCCAGGGGAGCCAGGCCCGGGGAAGTGCACTGGAGGATGGATGGATGGATGGATGGATGAAGGGACGGATGAATGAATGAACGAATGAATGAACATCTCTGCCGGTAGAAGAAACATTTCTGGCAGACAGGGGCAGTATCCAGTTTCTCTCTCCAGCCTCCCAAGTGCCTAATGTAGGTCAGAGCCTATAATAGTTGCTCGGTGAATATTTCCTGAGTGACTTTCTTGATTAGAAGGAGTAACTAACGTCTCCCCCTGCAGATCATAAGCTCCAGGAAGGTGGGGACAATGTCCTCTCTCTGTCCATGTCAGTGCTTAGCGCAGCTCACAGCCGGGGCTCCAGCGATTGTTTTCGTGGCTTCACTGACACGTGCATGAAGCGCATGCGTGCATCTGCTCTTGGAGCACTTACCGCGCGCTCAGCAGAGCCCAGCACGCAGAGCAGCTGCTCCAGAGAGGCCTGTCCAGCGATCTCACCGGCCTTTCTCTCCCGACTTGTCTGTAGCCTGAAGGGGGGGGGGGGCGCTGAGGATGATGCTCAAAAAATATTTGCTGAATGAATTCTTTGAATAAACAGCTGACTATCTCTCCCACCAGAGAGTAAGGTCTTGGAAAAAAGGAATTATCATCCAGGAGGTTGTGGCTCAGATCCTGGTTTTGTGACCTTGCCTGGCTGAGCCTGTTTCCTTTGTCCGTGAAATGGGGCTGCTGTGGGGTTTGATGAGCCAGCAGGTAAAGGCAGGGCTCAGTGAGTGTTGGCTCTGCCTGCAGGGGTCGCCCTCGGCTCTCTCTCCGTGCCTGGCGCCCGGCGGCGTGGGTTTGGCTGACGGGAATTGCTGTGCTTCTTGCAGATGAGTCTGACTGCCAGCCCTGCCCCGGTAACGAGTGGTCGCACAGTGGAGACACCTCCTGCTTCAAGCGGCGACTGGTCTTCCTCCAATGGCATGAAGCGTCCACCATCGCTGTGGCCATGCTGGCTGCCCTGGGCTTCCTCAGCACTCTGGCCATCCTGGTAATATTCTGGAGGCACTTCCAGACGCCCATGGTTCGTTCCGCTGGGGGCCCCATGTGCTTCCTGATGCTGGTGCCGCTGCTGGTGGCGTACCTGATAGTCCCCACGTACGTAGGGCAGCCCACCGTTTCCACGTGCCTCTGCCACCAGACCTTCTTCACTCTCTGCTTCACTGTCTGCATCTCCTGCATCGCCGTGCGCTCCTTCCAGATCGTCTGCGCCTTCAAACTGGCCAGCCGCCTCCCGCGCGCCTACGGCTACTGGGTCCGCTGCCACGGGCCCTACGTCTTTGTGGCGTTCATGACGGTGCTCAAGGTGGTCATTGTGGTGGGCAGCCGGCTGATCACCACCACCAACCTCACCGCCCGCATCGACCCCAAAGACCCCGAGGTCATGATCCTCTCCTGCAACCCCAACTACCTCAAGGGGTTGCTGGCCAACACCGGCCTGGACCTGGTGCTCTCTGTGGCAGGCTTCAGCTTTGCCTACGTGGGCAAGGAACTGCCGACCAACTACAATGAGGCCAAGTTCATCACCTTCTGCATGACTTTCTATTTCAGCTCCTCCGTCTCCCTCTGCACCTTCATGTCTGTCTACGAGGGGGTGCTGGTCACTATCCTGGACCTCTTGGTCACTGTGCTCAACCTCTTGGGCATCAGCCTGGGCTACTTTGGCCCTAAATGCTACATGATCCTCTTCTTCCCGGAGCGCAACACGCAGGCGTACTTCAGCAGCATGATCCAAGGCTACACCATGGGGAGGGACTAGCACTGCCCCCTGGTGGAGGGCTGGGAGACGCAGGGCATCCCTGACTATTACCACCTGACCGTGGTCTCTGATTGGGCATCCCTTCCAGCTTCTCTGCATCCTGGATGTTTTTACCCACCTAGTGGTGGATGCCTAAAAATATTCCTTTCCCTCAAGCTATTTAACTTAACCAGGCAGTACCACTCCTAGAAAAAAATGACCCAAGGTGACCTATTAAGGGTCTGCAGGACAGAGTCTGATTGAGCAGCCTACTGCCGCCATCTGGTGGTCACAGAGGGTATCTGCAGATTCCGGCTCATTCTTTTCACTGGCGCTCACCGCGGGGCTGGGGTTGGCGTGGGAGGATGTAAGCTCCTGTAATGTGGCCGAGGCATCTTTCTCTAGCTGCCCCCCGCCCCCCCCAGCCCCGTGTCTGCGTCTTGTCTCCCATATTCCCCCAGAGCCTGGACCCACACTTCTCTATTATCTCTGAGTCATGCCTGGCACAGTGGGTGCTTCCTGAATGCACATGAATAAAACTCACTTGGGTGAAACACAAACAGGTTTCCTTCCTGTCCCCAGAGGTCCCTGGAGAAGGAACATGCGGAATTGAGAGGCCTCGGTTTGGGTCCCAGCACTGCCACTTCCCAGCCGTGTCTCCCGGGACAGATGTTACTGCCCTGAGCCTACACTTCCCCGTCTCTAACGTGGGGACGATGGCTGCTTCCCAAGGACACCTAGGACCAGAGATGTGTGTACGGTGCACCTAGTAGGTGCTCCGTAAACACCAACCATTGCGTATCCTCCTGACCCCGGAACCATCAGGGACAAAATACAGCGTGTTTCCCTTTCACATCCAAGTGACAGTGGCATGCGGTCTAGTCTGTGGTGCTACTTTCTGTTGGCAGTTGGCCCCACCCCAGCGGTTCTGGGTGTTGGGTTCAGGGTCTGCAGGCCGCAGGTGAGCTCCCAAGTGAGCATGTGCCAGGGCTCTGCCTAAACGTGGGGAAGCTGCGTGGTGTGGCGTGGCCGTGCCCTCGCTGCCCACCTCCACTGGTGGGCCCCAGGGCGGGAGGGACCCTGACTTTTTTGTCCGGGGGTCAAACCTGGCCTCTCACAGCTCACCAGGGAGCCAGAACCTCAGCACTGAGGCTGCTGAACTGCTGCCCAGAGAAGTTAAGTGTCTGGCTGAGGTGCACCAAACTCACAGGTGAGAGAGCAGGTGTCACAACCTCACCACCCTGAAGAATCCGCCACCATGGTGACATTGTGACTGTCTGCGAACTCCGCCCCCACCCCGCCCCCCAGGAGTGATTGATAGCTTGACCAGCACCAGCCCTGCGGGGGCCACTTCCATGACCTCGTCTGTGCCCTCCGTGTCTGGGATTTAACTCTTTCATGCTTCAAGGTGATGGGTGGCAGGATCTTGGCTTGAATCACCTGGGATTTGGAGGAACGGCCCTCCTATTTTGGGGCCACTTCTGCATAATGACAAAGACAGTCCCGTTTCCCTTCTTTGAGCCTCTTTCCGGAGCCTGGCATGTAGCAGGCGCCCTGTGAACATGGACAAAGTGGTTAAGACACCGTTGGATTCCTTTACCTTCGCCTCCCCACCCGTCCCCTCAAACCACCGCCTCCTAAATTCAATTCCCCTCCCGCAGCCTTGAGCGCTGGATACTGAGAGGTATTCAGAAACACAAAGCACAAAACAAGTATTTGTACCTATAATTGATGAGGATAATAGCCAACATTTATTACTCTCCCTAAAAACTTTGCTACTTTATCCATTCGTTCCTCGCAAAACTATTAGCATCCTTATTTTACAGATGGGGAAAACAGGTGCAGGCGAGAGGCTCAGTCTCTCCACCAAGGCAGTGTGGCATGCTGGGGGCTTCAGATTTCAGGAAGACGGCTGGCGGAGGTAGTGAGCGGAGGTAGTGAGCGGGGAAGACTGCAAGGGAGTTGGCATTTGGGAAGAGCTGTGAAGGATAGAGAAGTATTTGGAAGGCAGGAAGTTGGAGCGTGGGGGAGAGGCAGGGGACCAACGGGAGCAAAGTGGGGTGCAGGGAGGCCCTGGAGTGAAGTGGGGTGCAGGGAGGCCAGGGTAGCTCAGCAGGAGCATGCGGCTGAGGGTGGCCAGGTTGTCAGAACTGAGCTTGGAAGGATAGCTTCCAAGCTATCTGTGGGGGACCCTGGCCCTGGCGGCTGCACCCTGTCCGCCCTGGTGGCCACCATCAGCGTCTGGCCCTTCTTTCGGGTCACCCTGCGTGCTGGCAGTCCCTTTCTTCTGTGACCAGCCTTTTTTTGCCTGGGTCCTCCTCCTGGAGTCCTCGGCATTGGCCTGACCAGGCAGGCAGGAGACTGCGGGGAGGAGGCCCCAGGGACGGATGGTTGGTGGGCACAGCCCTTCTCTGTCCCTGGCACTTGCTCCCCAGGCGACCCCAGGGCCTCAGCGGAGGCCCCGCCCCGCCCTGAGCTTCTGGGGAGCCGCTCCTCGGGCTTGTTCCTGGATGTGCCTGTGTCCTGTCCTCCCCACCCCCACCCTCGGGACCAGATTGTCAGAGGATCAGTGAGTTTTAAGCTCTTAATTCTCTTTTCTGATGCCTTGGTTTAAATTTTTTTTAAGACCTCATTTTCCTGGCTGTGCTTCACAGACCACCCTTAGAGGAGAATATTGGAATCCCACTGGCCTCAGAGGGATCTGCTCACACCTCCTTCCAGAGCGGCCCTGAGTTGGGACCTTAATCATTTCTTGTTTTCCCCTGGTGACGGGAGGCTCACTAAGGACCATGTCAGTTAGAAAATTCTTCTTAGATTGAATCAAAGCCCAACTATCTGGGATTTCCATTTATGGACACTAGTTTTATCCTTTGGGACCACAAGTTAAATCTCTTTCCTCCATCTCATGATGGCCTTTTATATGTAATAACAAGATAAAAACTGCCTTTCAAGGAACACCGACTGCAAGCTTCACACATGCTATTTTTAATCCCACCAATGACCCTACCCAAGGGGTTGGTGGCCCTTGGGGGTCACGGGTGGATGCCTCCCAGCATCCCCTTCCTCCGCCCTCTCCACAGTCCTGTCCTCCCAAGGGAAGCTGACTCTGTGTCCTGGCTCCAGGGGGTGGAGCACGTGATCTAGGCCAAGACAGTCTGCACATACCCTGCCCCTAAACTCTGTGATTGGCTCAGGGGTGGGCATGTGACCTGGGCTGGTCCAATCAGAGGGACTATGAGGATTTTGCTGGGACAAAGATTCCTTCTCCAGAAACTAGCAAGGCTGTGCCCCAGGGGCTGGGGCAGCTCTTCTGGGACCCTAAGGCAAATCAGCCTTGGACGAAAGCTGGGCCTTACGGAGGACAAAGTGGAGGGAAGGGAAAGAAAACTCGGGTCCTTGGAAACTTTTGCGTTGATGGATCTTACCTGAAGGCAGTCCTACCTCTGAAATCTTTCATTTCCCAAGTCCATTAATCTCCACTATGGTCTAAGATAGTTCGAGTTGGGTTTTCTGCCACTTGCAACCCAATATGTCTTTTTCCTACTGAAGAGTAAATTGAAGCCCAGAGATGCTGATTAACTTGCCCAGGGTCACTCAGCTTGTAGGATTTGGGCTCAAGAGGGAAGTGGAGGGGGGTGTCATCAATTGTCTTCCCCTTGAATGTCTTTTCTTTTGGTCTAAAAGTCCTCAGTGGCCCTGAGGACGGGATTTGGACACCATCCCAGTCCTGTCCTTGGATGCACTTGACCTGTAAACATCGCTCTCAGATCACCTCTCAGGTCTCCGACATCACCTCTTCCTGAGACGAGTGAGCGCCTCTTCTGGGCAGGCAAGTGACGTCCCCTTACCCCAGTCCTGGTCCCAGGCCTCCCCAGCTCGGGAACACCCACCCGGTGGCTTCCCCATGCTCGCCCTCCTGGTGCGTCCTTCAAAGCCTGGGCCCAGCCAGTTCCCTCTCAGCCTCTGCTCCCAACACCACGCCTGGTTTCACACCTGTGCTCAGAGGTCCCTTGTCTCTCGTCCCCTGGTGCCCTTGCATTCATCCTTTAACACCTGGCTCCAACGTGCCTCCCCTGGAAGTCTTCCTTGCCTTGGGGCTGAGGGAGACCTTTGTGTTTCCATAGCTGCTTGAGCTTCAACCCTGTCAGTCCCGGAGCCTGCAGCCTGGCCGCCGCCATTCTCGCAGGGGGCAGCAGGCTCCGTTCCTCTCTCGGTTGCAGCCTTTCTGTGCCTGGGGTGGCCCCTCCAGTGCGTTTGCTGCTGAGGCGTTGGGCCCTTGTTGGCTGGGTGGTGAAGCGCCTGGGGCCTTTGCCGGGCAGGTGCAGACCCAGCTGGAGGCGGTGGGACCTGTGGGGAGCTGGCTGCCATCTGTGTCGTGTTCCCCAGTGCCAGGGGCTGCGCAGGGAAGGGAGAGGGTGGCAGAGGAAAGCCAGAAACCTGGAGCTGATCTCACAGGCAAGGACGAGTCTGTGGTAGACTCACCGACAGCATCTTCATCGCGCGGACCGGAAACCTCAGGCTCGTCCTCGACTCCTCCTTCTCTCTCATCCTACCTCCTGCTTTTGCCCCCGTGGTTGGCCCAGGCTGGTCCTTCAAAAACCTAAGTCAGTCCAGAGGCTTCCTTTGCTCAGCACCCAGGGCTCCCCATCTCCCTGAGGGGAAGAGCCAAGGCCCTCACGTGTGTGTCAACCCCCTGGGCTCCCGCCACCCCTCCCACCTCAGTGTGGTGGCCGCCCCCCCACCCCCCCAGACTCCTCTGCAGCCCACTGGCCTCCTGCTGTCCCCTGAGCACACTGCATTTCCACCTCAGGGCCTTGGCCCTGGCTGTTCCCTCTTCTTGAAATGCTCTTCCCCACAGTCACGTGGCTTGTTCCCTCATTTATTTTTGCTTCCTGCTGAACGTTCTTCCGAACACTCACCACTGTGTGACATACCGCCATGTCCCTTCTTTGTCATGGTTGTTGTTCTCTCCCCCGGCTCACTCTCAGTCCCTTGCGGGCGGGGACTGCCGTCTGTTTTGCTCGCTGAACATCTCAAGCGACGGACACGTGTCTGGCAGAGTGGGTTGAATGAATGAGTGAGTGAATGCATGAAACAACCATAACAGATCACGAGGGCAGAAGGCGGGGGAAGCAGCAGCAGGTTGGGGAGTGTGAAAAGCCATGGTTCACATCCCTGAGCAAGGACAGGGTGCTGGGGGCCAGCGCTCACTCCCTCATCCATCCTCTCACTCACTCACTCACTCACTCATTCATTCACTCACTCACTCACTCACTCACTGAGGGCTGTACATCACTGATAGGGTCAGGCCCCATGCAGTGCCGAGGATGCTGCATCACCCAGGAAGACTGTCCCTGATCCCAAGTGGCTCATGTTCTAGCGGGGGACCCAGGACACCAAACATTACCAGCATGGCACCATGTCACAATACTGGCAGGAGATGGGCCCAGGGTGCTATGGAGGCCCCCAGAAAAAGTGCCTCACCTCAAGAGGCTGAGGAAGCCTCCTTGAGGACATGAGGTCAGGCTGAGAGCAGAAGAATGATCAGCTGTTAGTCCAGTGGGCGTGGAGGGTCCGAGGAGAGTGCACGGGGCAGAGGAGCAGCCTGAACAGAGGCCTGGGGGCAGAAGGGAGACCAGGTGGGCCCAGAAGACCGAGAGTGGATGAGCTGGGGAGGGAGGAAGGGAGAGAAGGATGGGGGGGAGAGACAGAAGGGAAGAGAGACACAGAGAGAGGGAGGGAGAGCGTGACAGGGGGAAGGGGAGGGAGACAGACCCAGAGAGGGAGAAGTGTCCTGCTCTGTGACTCTGGGTGATTAGCTCGCCCCTCCGGGTTGGTCACGGCACCTCCCCACAGGGCTGCAGTGGGGTGGCACGTCTGCCCGGCGTGAAGCCTTCTCAGGATGCAGGCCCAGAGCGCATGCCCAGTAGGGGTCAGCTGTGCTTATAGTGAGGGCTGTGCACCTTGTCCTAAGAGAAGCTTCGAAGTAAGGAGACCGGCAGTGTGGGTCTGGGAGTTGAGGCAGGGAGGTCCCTCGGTGTCAGCCACCTGGTGCAGGTGAGTGAGGTCGGTGGCCTGGACTGGGGTTGACAACCATGGAGTCTGGCGGCATCAACACTTCTTGGTGACAGATTGGCCCTGGAGTGACAGGAGGGACCTGGTTTGGGTGGCGACTGGCTGGGAAGTCTGTCAGGTGGTGGGATGCGGGCCACCTAGGAGGCAGCAGGCACCCTGAGGTCATCTGCACCACCCCTTTTCTCTGTGTGCTAGGGTCCGTTGGCCAGGGCAGGTCCACTTCATCAAGGCCTCCCAGGGCTGGCCCGGTAGCGGCAGACAGGGAGCTGCCGGGAGCTTGTAGACACGCCAGGAACTTGGGACCACTTGGGCAGAGTCCCGTCTGGCCTCACTCCGTAACCAGAAGCAACAGCTTCCTCAACTCTCTGGGAACAGGAGGCGGGGCCAGTTCTCCCAGGGCCTCGAACCTCGAACCTCAGGACCTGCCCCGGCGGGCGGGGGTGTCCATGGTGGTCCAGGGGAGCAGGGCGAGCGCTGCCTGCCCTCTGCGGGGAGAAGGGACCTGTGGGGTGCCCCATGCGGTAATGTACAGGCCCATCTGCTTCCCGTTAGCAGCTCCCGGGGAGCCTAATTGGCAGATCAAACCGTTCGATGTTGCACGTTAGATAAGTAGTCAGGAGAGCCCCGGCGGCGTCTGACACTTTGGACGGAGCCCAAACCCTGAGTCCAGCCACCGTGGGGCCCGGGGTGCTAATGCGAACCAGACCCGGGCGCGCGGAAGTGGGAGGATATTAACAAGTGTCAGAGTCTGGGAAGCACCCGGACAGATGCAGCCTGTCTCTGCCCGCTGCGCCGGAGAAGGGCAGCGGGGCTCCTGAAACTTAACCTTGAATGTGAAGGAGGAGGGGAGGAGCGCCCAGAGGGTGGTTTCCTGAGGCTGGCTGTGGCTGGAGACATCCAGGGGCCAGTGGTCCTGCCCCAGCAAAGAGATGGACTCCGGGGAAAGTTGCTGGGTTCCAAGCGGGGAGACTTCAGGTCTTCCTGTGTGACCTGCTGCAGGTCACATGGGGGACTGTCAAGAGCTATGGCGAAGGTGTCATTCATGAGGTTGGTTGTCCTGGTGATGGTGGCCATGGCCATGATAGACAGGGAAGCCATGATGATGTCCGTTCACCTGGGGTAGGCCCACATGCCTGCTGGACTCCGACTCGGAGAAGCCTTTGCCCCATGAGAGGGCTCCTGTTGGGGCTGCTCTCCTGTTTCTGGCATTCCCTCTGGGTGGCTGTCAGCCTGCTTCCTTGACCTGTGGGCTCCTTGGTCTCTGTTTCTTCTAACTAGCCTGATGCCTGCTCTGGCTGGGGTCCCGTCTGTGGCTTCTAATTCTGAACTGCAGGCCCATCTAGCGCTCCCAGCCCTACTTCCCTGCCAACTCACTGAGCAATCTGGCCCTTCCTGGGGAGGGTGGCTGGGACCCAGCCCCCTCCCATCCTCTCCAGCTAGGTTTCTGGGTGCAGCGTCAGGTGCATTTCAACCTAGATTTGGCTCAGCAGTGATGGTGGGAAGGGCGGTGAGGTATGGATGGCAGTGGCGGTGGTGAGGAGGGGGATGGTGATGCTGATAAAGACGATGGTGATGACGGTGTTGGTGGAGATGCTGGTGATGCTGGAGGTAACGATTCTTGTAATGGTATTTATGCCGGGTAGAGGTGGGGTGGTGGGAATGACAGTGGTGGCAGTGTTTTGGGGGTAGCGGTGTGATGGTGGTGATTGTGATGCAGATGACGTGCCGGTGATGGCGGAGGTGATGGTGATGGTGCTGGTGATGGCTGTGGTAGTGATGGTGGTTATGGTTTTGGTGATGGCGGCAGGGAGGATGTTTATGCTGGTCTTTTTTGTCCGGCCGGATGCCTTTGTTAAGCCTCTGATTTAAGAGCCAAAGGCCGAGGCCACCTCTCTCCTGATCATACCAGCAAGATGTAGACTTTGCTGTTTGCCAGATCTGAGTCAGTAGGGCCTCCACCATCTTTGGGCTGAGGCGGAACAGACCACGGGATGGGCTGGGGAACAGGTCGCAAACACGAGCACCTTGCGTCTCTGGCGGCCTGACCGCCTTAGCCTGGCCACCCTTCATCACTCACCTCCGGATTTCTGGGTAGCCCCGCCCCGTTTCCCAGCTTCTGCCAGTGGCCCGCTGCAGTCTATTAAACACACAGTGTTCCAAGTGCCCTTTGAAACCTAAACCAGATCTTTCCACCTCCTTGCTCGCAGTGGCTCCCCGTCCCATCAGAGGGAAGACCAGCATCCTGCCAGTGGCCCAGTGGGCCTCCCTGACCTCCTCATCTCCTTGCTGACCGCACTTTTGTCTCCTCTACCCTCTGCTTGTTCCGCTCAGCCACACTGGCCTTCTTGCTGTTTCTTGAACTCATTAGCCACACACAGACTCACCCCAGGGCCTTTGCACAGACTGTATCCATCTGTGGGGGCAGTGAGGGAGGGTGGGAAGGAGCCACTAGGGGGAAGGTGAGAGCTCTGGGCTGGGACTCAGATGACCAATTGCAAGGACCAGTTCTGAGCTGGCCACTGGTCCCTGTGACCTCGGGGATTATGTCTCTCCCCAGGCCCCCCATCTCCCCATCAGTAGAACAGTGGGCTGGGTCATCGCTACTCTAAGGCTGCCTCCTGCTGCGCCCCGCATACAGCAGGCCTCTGGGGCAATGGGACTGGAGCATGTGCGGAGGCAGCCAGGCGCCAACCCATCAGCCTTCCTCACACCCCTCGTCCCTTCGTGGCTTCCGTGCTGGCCTCCCCACCTCTGCAGCGCCTCTCACTGGGCGTCATGTGTGTGTACATCCCTGTGGGTGAGAATACGTTCCGTGCGTACAGTGGGTCTTCCCGTCCAGGGCAGGGCCCAGCGTGTCTCCCCTGCCTCACCCCAGGCTGCCGGCCTCCTGGTGCCACCACAGGGGCCCCCAAATGAGTCTCCCACCCTCTAACATAGATGCGAAACGGCATGAGGAATTTGAGAAGAACACTCCATTTGTGCAACTGCGATGCCCCCTCTTCCTGGGGCGTGCACTGGGCCTCCTCACTCACTGACTCTGGGCCTCAGTTTCCCAACCCATATGAGGAGAGTGGCCCCTGGCTTGAGTGTGAACCTTCCTGGGTGGTTCTGACCATGAGCTCCATGAGCTTCGCTCTAGAACATGGTTTTGGGTGTCCCTGTGGCTCCAGCTTGTTTTCAGGATCATGACCATGGCCTGGGTCCTTCTGGAAAGTCAGTAGAGGGCCAGGCGTGTGCTCTCTGAAGGGCAGTTCCAGAAGCCGACAGCAGATGGTGCTGTTGACCCCATTCCTGGGCAGGAGCAGAAGCAGGAGCTGGAGTCTCCCAGGCTCCCAGCTCCAGGGCCTGGCAGCGCTCTGCGGGGCTTGGGGTCCCTGCTCCTTGGAGCCTGAGGCTGGACCCTTGGGCCCATCCTCTGTGGCCCATCATTTGCCCTGGGGAAAGGCCCTCAGATGGGAGACACAGCCGAGCAGGGAGTGGACATGGGGGGACACAGTCCCATGGGACACCGAGGCTCACACAGGGCACTCGCATCTGTCTGCGAGGTGCCAGATGCCCAGCCTGCTGTCACCGATCACACAGGCGATTGCACATGACCCACATGGCACCGGGGTCTGCCAGGCCCGGCGTGGGTGAGGGCAGGAGGGCTAACAGGAAGGGTGTGTTTCGTGTGTTCCTGTGTGCAGGCATGGGTGCACACATGCTATGTCTGTGGCCTTGTGTGTGTCCATGTGTGAGGGGGTAGCACGTGGGTGTGGCCGCACAAGCACCTGGGTGTGCACACCTGTGCGAGTGGGTGTCGCATGTGGAAGCCCTCCACTCTGTGTCCCTCTAACACAACTATTTCCCTGTGTGTGCATGAACGTGGAGACTTGTGCCCACGGCTGCCCACACGTGGATCTGCTTGTGCATGTGCACCCGTGGGTATGTGCGCACACACTTGGGCTGATGGATAAGAAGCAGAAAGAATAAATAATAAATGGTTTGAGGATGGGCAGGCTGGAAAGATGACTTCACTTTGTTAGGAAGTGGGACCGAGGCAGGTCGACCTGGTGCTCGGAGCCGCCCACGCAGAACAGGGAGGGACGCAGGGTCTTGCAGAGCGGAGGGGTGGCGGCACTGTTACCATGGTTGTGAGTTTAATGAGTGGATACTCTGTGCCAGGCATGTGCCAGGCCCTGTGTATGCACCGTCTCGCCTCACACCCCTCTAACCTCCCTCTTTTACAGATGAGGAGACTGAGGATCGGGAGGCAGAGCAACTGGCCCATGGTCAGACAGTGAGGAAGTGGTGGAGCTGGACAAAAGTCCAGTCCCCAGGTGGCCAGCGTCCAGGAGCCTCATTGTCCCTGAGTGCTGAGTCCTGAGCTAGTGCAAGAAACTTTGTTAACAATGTTAATTATTTATTGAGCACTTACTATGTGTCAAGCACAGCTCTAGGTGCCGGAGACAGGACAGACAAACTCCCTGCACCGGTGCACCCTGGAGTCCAGTGCTGAGGAGAGCAAGGAAGGGAGGGGAATAAAAGCACAAATGAGACCCCTTTATGCCGAGTTCAGTCCCAGGAAGGAAGACTGGACCAGAGTTATGTGACAGACAGTGGCTGGGACGGCTCTGCACGGAGGTTGGGGGGTGGGCAGGGAGGGTGTCCCCGGAGGTGGGGGCTTCAGAGCTGAAGCCTGGGGGCAAGTCGGGGCTGCTGGGAGTTCTTCCACAGAGAAGGGGCACTTGCTCGAGGGGCACGCTGAGGGGCGGTGCCAGGGGCTGGATGGAGCAGGGCCTTGTGGGCCACCGCTAGTGTCTCGAATTTTATTCTCAGGGCAACAGGGAAGCCGCAGAAGGTTTCAGCAGGCGAAGGCCCGATCTGATCCGTGCGTTAAGGGTGACCATGCTGAGAATGTTCCGTGGGGCTGATGATCCCGCAGAATGAGACTTGCGTGCATCCATGAAGCAGGGGCTTTGTAAGAGCCTGCCACGGGCTAGTGGGCTTAGGCCACGGGAGGCCTGGGAAGCAGTGGTTTGAACTTCGGACCCTGGAGCCAGCCTTCCTCCTGGTCTTCCCCACCCACCTTGTTGTCCTGTGACTTCCAGCTCTTTCCCCGAGCAGGCCGCTTTTTCATACTCGCTGCTGTGCATCTTGGGAGTGAGGTCTCCCGGTGCTGACCCTCTGTGACGTCACAGAGTTCAGACCCTAGATCGTCTCTTATTGGCAGGATGCCTT
Organism: Anoura caudifer; assembly: GCA_004027475.1. Classification (NCBI taxonomy): domain Eukaryota; kingdom Metazoa; phylum Chordata; class Mammalia; order Chiroptera; family Phyllostomidae; genus Anoura; species Anoura caudifer. Next base: position 110,314 of record PVKU01003147.1, read on the forward strand.
TGGCCACATCCCTTCTCTGACAGCCTCAGTTTCCCTGTCTGTGAAATGATGGTGCTGATGCTTCTCAGAGGGTCAGCGGTGGTGAGGATGAAATGTGATGGATGGGGCCTGTGGAGAGCTCCCCGTGCCATGCACGTGGTCATCACCGCTCCGTGGTGTTGGTCAATCAGGTCCCCGAATGGCCCCCTTGGGCCACCAACTCCCTGAAACCGCAGTTTCTCCTGCTGCAGAGTCACACTCACACTGAAAGTGTGCATAGCCAGAAATTCAACTGTGATGGGGACTGCAGGGCACGGTGCAGGTCTCGGAAAGCGTGGTTTCGGAGGGCTGCCCCAGCCAGCCCAGGCCTTTTTGGGAGGCAGGTACCAGGACAGCTCTGCAGAGAGGTGGCTCGTGGGGGCAGGAGCACGGCCAGGAGTGTGTCGGGGTGAGCACACGGCCCTGCAGGCCTCCTCTGCCTCCCCTGGGTGCTCCCTGAAGCTTCCCTTCCTCCAGCCCCTCCTTCTCTGCCACTGTTCCCCAGGAAGTGGGTGTTGGGCAGTCCCCTGGAGCTCCTTCCCCTCTCCCAATCTGCATGTTCGGAATGCATCTGCAGACACACCTGGTAGCCCCTTGTAGCTACGGCCCAGCCTCCCCATACCCCTGGCAGCTGGGTGATCTGCGTGCACAAGAACCCACTCCCTGCCGGCACCTTCTGGGTGCCCTGTTCCCCCCTGGGGGTGTTGGTTTGTTTTTTTAAATTTCCCCATCGTTGCCTGCACCCGTGGGGCTGTGCTCACCCATCAGCTGCTGGGTGATGCTTTCAGATCACAGGTCTGACATTTCAGTGTGTGTGTCTCTGTGTCAGGCAGGCACCAGCCCGAGCAATCGATTCTCCCTGCATAATCGCTCAGCACCGTCCATAACATTTCATCCCAGCCCCCGTCGGCACTCGGGCGGCTTCCTCTGGGCCTCACGCTGGGTCGCCTATGCCTGCTCTGCTGGGACTGGGAATTCTCTGTTCGAACCTCAGAAAGAACCATCCCCTGCTCCCTACTGCCGTCCTCCTTCCACTCCCCATGAGGCTGGGAGGGCTCAGCTTCTGGTCACCTCCACCTTCCCCTGTGGCATCTCACACCAGCCACATCACGTTCCTTTCAGCTCCTGTAAGAGGCGATGCCTTTCCTACCTCGGGGCCTTTGCACATGCTGTGTCCTCCACCAGGACTCCTCCCCGGTAACCCCTGTGCATTCTCCTTTTTGCCTAGCTCACTCCCACTTGGTATTCAGGTCTCAGCTTGACTAGGTGGTCCCCTTGGATTTCCCAGACTGGCTTAGGTTATTCCATCCCACGCCTTTTTACAACCAGCCCGCTTTTTGGGTGCTCTGTTTCTCCTGCAATGATTATTTGACATCTGCCTTCCCTACTCCATGAGAAGAGGCCTCGTTTCTGTTTTGTTTACTCCTGCATCCCTTTGGTCCACGTGGACAGTGGCACCCAGTATAAGCTGACTGAGTGGGTGAATGATTGAATGAATGCTTGTTGGATGCAGTCACTCAGACTGAGGCCCGACCTTCTGGCCATGGAAATTTCCCTCCCCAATGTCATGAGGAAATAAATGACTGTTTCTCTCCAGGGCATCCTTTGTATAACGGGGTGGCAAGATTGGGGGAGGAAGGTGTGGTCCTGCTGATGGGCATGGACAAGGCCGGGGACCAGGCTTACGCCTCTGGTTAAGTCGGCGGAGCCGAATCTTAAAGTGACGGTGGGGCTGGAGGTGATGCGGGGGTGAGGGTGGCGAGCTTAACGGCAGCAGGTCTGGGCAGTGGTGGGCATGGTGCTGGTGGTGGCAGGAATGCTAACAATGGTGCCGATGTTGGTTATTTGCTGGGTGGTAAAAGTAAGGGCAACTTTGCTGTGGTTCGGGGTGCTGGTGTTTAAGGAGATGGACTCTGGAGTCAGACAAGCCTGCATTCCTCTCCTGTCTTCATCACTGTAAATGTTCAAGAAGCCCTTCAGTGTCTCAGTTTCTTCATCTGCAAAATGGGTGCGATAAGGGTACCTACTCCCCAGGGGCAGGGATAGGATGGGGCTGTTGTGAAAGTTACATGAGAAGGTGCGTGGGAAGCTCTCAGCAGGTGCTGGGCCCCCAGGAGTTTCTGAGTAAAACTGTGGATGGAAATCATTATGCCAATAGCTTAGGATGATGCTCAGTAGCATTTGTGACAACGGCGATGAAGATGGCAACACGGTGTCTTTCCTGCTGCAGGTGCAGTTGATGGTGGTGAGGTAGTGGTGCTGACGGTGGTGGCAATGACGGTGCTGATGTTGGTGATGGTAATGATGGTGCTGATGTTGGTGATGGTAATCATGGTGCTGATGTTGATGGTCGTAATAATGATGGTGGTGACGTTGATGGTGGTGACGTTGATGGTGGTGGTGTCGGTGGTGGTAATGTCAATGGTGGTGATGTCGATGGTGGTGATGTTGGTGTTGGTGTTGGTGGTACTAATGTTGATGGTGGTGATAATGATCATTCTGATGTTGATGGTGGTGATGTCGATGGTGATGATGATGATGTTGATGGTGGTGATGGTAACAGAGGGGGTTATAATTTATTAATTCAACCTGTCAGTTAAAGAATCAGCATGTATTTATGCCAGCAAATTTTGGGAAAAAAGTAAATATAATCCTCGATCTTTAGGAATCACCAATAAATAGCAACTACTGACACACACACGGTAGAAAGCAAAGTAGCAGGTGGCTAGACATCAAGGGCTGTTCTGCGCCAGAGGAGGCGCAGGGGTTAGGGGGTCAGGAATGGTGCCCAGGAGAGGTGGATCCGGGGCTGGGCATTCCAGGAGGCAGCAGAGGTGCGAGCACAGATTTGGAGCTCGCAGGCTCAGGGAAGGGTCAGAGGCACTGGAGAGGGAGGCAGAGGGAGGAGGCTGGGACACAGGAGCCGTGGCCGAGGTATGAAGGGTGCCAGTGTCTGTGTCCCCGTGAGGGGTCTCGTGCCGTAGGAAGAACCCCGGTCTCTGGTCTGGAGCTCCATTTCACAGAGGGACACACTGGGCCCACGCAAACCCTCACTTCAGAAAGCAAGTGGTGGCCTTGCAGAAGGCCTATCAGGTGTATCTGGCCGGCACCCATCATGGCGGGGTTGGGTTTGTGAGGCGTCGCACAGGGCTGTCTGAATGTCCCTCCCTTCTCCCCATCTGCATGTTTAAAATGTATCAGCGAGGCATCTCGGGCCGCCGGCCTCCGTCCCTTCTCGGCTGGAGCCCCTGGGAGCTGAGCTGTCTGCCGGCACAAGAGCTCGGAGAAGCACACTGGCCTGCCTGCCACGCCAGCACCTCCCAGTCTGAGGTTCACGTCCAAGGTGAAGTCACACCCAGAGAGGGCGTGCCTTGCCCAATGCCACACCGCTGGGGAGGCAGAGCCGTGGCTCAGGAAGCACAGGTAGAAGCTGCATTGTGACCGCCACCCGACCCAGGGTTCTCCTCACGTTGGACCTGTGTGACGCACGAGAGGGCTTTGGAAATAGGGACAAAGGGAACTAACCTTTATCTAGCAGTCACTTTAGTGTAATTAAGCCTGTGGACTTTGAAGCCGGAAAGGCCTGGTTTTGAATCCCAGCTTTGAATCCCATATACTAGCTGTGTGACCTTAGGCAATCCTTGCATCCTCTCTGTGCCTCAGTTTCCTCATCTATAAAATGGAGGCAACAATGATGGGACCTATCTACCTCAGAGGATTCCTGCGAGGACGAAGTAAGGTTGTGCACAGCCCCCAGGAGGACGGGGCTGCCCACAGGTACAGACGGCTGTTATTACAGACACCACACTTCCTGCATTCAGATGCGACTCTTACAATGTCCCCTTTGACACAGGAATCATCCCCATTTTGCAGGTGAAGAAACTGAGGCTCAAAAAGGGAAGTAGGAATCTTGCTGGGCCCGGATGTGTGCCCAGGCCTGGCTGGCTCCATGCCCACTAGTCTGCCTTGGCCGGGAGGCATGTGGGATGGGGTCTGGGGAACGGTGGGGGCTGGGGGCTGGAGAGGGGAGCGGGAAGCAGCGGGCCTGACATAAGGCCCTTAAGAATGTGATCCACTTCCTTCTGGGCCCCTGGGAGCCTGGTAATCCTGGGGCGGCTGGGATGTGGGGAGACAGCTGTGCTGGGTATGGTGAGGGGGGTTGTGGGGGGAGGCTCCTGGGCTCTGCTTTTCCTGCAGGGTTGGGGGCTGCGGGCCAATTAACCCTGGCAGAGCCAGAGCCAGGAGGTGGGAGAGAAAGCGGGGAGAGGAAGGTTCGGGTGGTGGGAGAACTGGCAAGGCCTGCAACAGGCCTGCGGGTGAGCCCGCCCTGTGTAGCCCTTCCCCAGGTGTGGCCAGCTGGCCCTCCCCGGGAGGCGCTGGGAGACTGAACTTCTGAGCAAGACAAGGGAGGAGGAGGGGAATGGGCTTTGAACAGGGTTGCAGCTGGAAGGGTCATTGGGTCACTAGCCCAATCCCCTTACTTTACAGAAGGGGAAACTGAGGCCCAGAGAGGGGTAGCAACTGCTGAAGGCCACATAAGAGTCAGCGTTGAGCTGGGACCAGGCCCAGGGCCTCCTGACTCCCAAGCTGGACCTTCTCTGCTGGCCGAGCCGTGCCCCTGCCTCCGTCTGTCTCAGGGCAGGGGTTTGCCCGCACAGCAGGTGCAGGCCCATCGGGTCATCCTGGCCGCACCAAGGGAGCCTGCCGCACGGCGTCGCATGTCCACCTGGCACGGGGAACTCCACCCAAAATAGCGGTCATGGTGACCCTGAGAGTATTTTGTGGCTTTTTGATTTTACAAACGTTTGTGGTTTTTGCAGTGTCTGATTTATAGTATTTTGCACTTTACCACGCCCTTTGCGGTCTTGACCTCGTACAGTTCTCCCCACACGTCTGTGAGCACCGTTCTCACTCCTGTTTTACAGAGGGGCACCCGGAGCCTGCGAGAACCGAAGCGACTTGCTCAGTCTCACTGAGAGTAACAAGGGTGGGGACACTTTACAGACACCCGCTGAAACCAGGCTCCTAACGGGGGGCTCTTCCACGGACCGAGTGGCTTCCGCCAGCCTTGCTGGGGGCGCCCTTGATTCCTCCTGCTCCCACGCCCCCACACCCCACCCAGGAGAAGTCTTCTGCGTGCAACCCAACCCAGACCCCGTCTCTGTTGGCGCCGTGCTGGGACTGGCACTGTGTTCTTGTGCCTGGGTGACACCCACCACCCCTCACTGGTGGTTGTCCTTTTCCGCCTGACTGGCGTCACTTAGCGTGGTACCCTCGAGGTTTACCCCCAGATGGCAGTGCCCCGTCTTTTGCGGCCGAGTAGTATTCCTCTGCGTATAAGCCTCACCTCTTCTTCATCGGTCTTCTGCCAGTGGCCACTTCAGCTGGTTCCCTGTCTCAGGTGTTGCAAATAATGCTGCAATGAACGCGTCCTTGCAAGTTAATGTTTTCTTATTTTGGGGGGAATTGCTGAATCGTGGGGTGGTTCTAGTCTTAGTTTTTAAAGGAACCTGTAAACTCATGGACACAGACGACAGAGTGGGGGTTGCCAAGGGGAGGGGGTCGGAGGAGGGCAAGCTGGGCAAAGGGTCAGGTGTGCGGTAACAGAAGGAAGCCAGACGATGGGATGTGAGACACGAGTAAACAGATACGGAATTATAATGTTGGACACCTGCAATTTATATAATGTTATCCACCACTGTTACCTCGATACATTAAACAAAGATCAGTGTTCAGGTTTGCCCATCTCCCTCCCCTGCCCGCCCCGGGGAGACCTTGACTTGAAGGGCTTGCAAACTGAATTTCCCAAGGAGGCCAGGCTGATGCTCGAAGGGGACAGGACTACGGGGAACTATAGAGCTTGAGCATTTTTTTTTTTTTTTAAGAGAGACTTAGGATCCAAATTTTACTGTGAAATCTCCCACAACTACGGTGTGAGAGCCCTCCTCTCTTTCCCAAACAAAACGCCCTGGGTCCTGAGCCTGCTGGCTTGCAAACCCTCTACAGAGCCTGGCTGAAGAGACTTGGGGGGCACTTCTGAGGCTGGGGTGGGGTGCCGCGGGGTGGGAGTGGGGTGGGGGCCAGGGTGGGGGGATGGATCCGTCCAGGGTGTTTGAGGCAGTGAGGATTGTCAACTGACAAGTGAATGAGGGAGAAAAACTTCCCTGACCGGGTCAAGGTCACAGTCAGAGACAATCACTGGAGTGAGAGGGGGATGGGAAGAGGCGGAGATGGTGCTGGAAGCATCGAGGCTTGGGCGCGCAGGGAGCTGGCCTTGGCTCTGGACAGGACTGCTGTGTGACCTTGGCCAAGCCCCTTGCTGCCTCTGAGCCTCTGGGACGTGAGTAAAGGGGCCCTATCAACAGTCCTGGCCTTCCAGGGTTTTCTTTGGGGCGGGGGAGGGGTGGTGCTGAGGGTTGGGGAGAGCTGGAGAGAAAGCCCGCCGCCCTTCTGGACCCTGGGAACAGCAGGACGCCTAATCTGCTGTTGATGACCCGCCAGCGGGTCCAGGGGCTTGGGTTTCTCCTGGCCTCTGTGATCCTGGCAGCAGGCAGATGCTGGGACGCAGCACTTGTTCCGTGTCACTCTGGGGTGGATTAGGGACCCCAGGGCCAGGGGATTGGGGGTGCTGAGAAGAGGGGAGTTTGGGGCAGGGCTGAGGGCCAGCTGCTGGCTGGGGCTCGTCGTCCTCCACTGTCCGTCTGTGGGGCCGGGCGGGGCGGGGGGGGGCAGCGCTCAGATGGCCGGGCAGGCTTTGGAAGCAATGAGCGCTCGTGCAGTGGACAGATGCTAGCTGTTGGTGGAGCTGTGTCCTCGCCTGTTCCGCAGACGGGCGTGGAAACGCTAATTCCTGAGTGGCAGAGGAGGTGCGGGCCCAGGTCAGCCCGCAGGCACAGCCCAAGCCCCAGCGAGCACTTCGCTGTTGACCTGGCCCTCAGCCCTGCGCACCACGGGCAGGTTGGTCCTCCTGGGCCTGCTAGACTGCAAGCTCTGTGAGGCCAGGACTGTGTCTAGTCCTGCCCACCGCTGAGCCCCTTCCCTTGCTACACGGTAGGTGCTGGGGAATGACTGACTGAACGAGTGGCCACCCACGTCGAGGCTTGCGGGAGTCCTGGAGTGGACCCTGCGGGCCATTCCCAGGACAGGTGCCGGGCCCAGGGCCCTTCTGCCTTGTGTCTTGGCTGTGGAGGGCCATGTGTCTGTCCTTCCCATCACCCAGCCTCTTCCAGCGCCTACAGGCCCATGGAGATGGGCCCGTGGTAGGTTCCAGAAGGCCTTGGATAGAATATCAATGGCTGAGCCCTTGAAAATCGAATCTCACCGCAGCCTACCTCCCCAAGGTTTCCCTCAGACCATCAATCAGCAGTGAGACACGATCGTATTTTATAGCCAGGCCAGGGTGGGGGTGGCATGAAACCCAAGCCCCCCACTCCGCCTGGGGTCCTGCCTGCTTAGGAGGATCAAGGCAGAGCCCCACCGAGCCTTAACTCTTTGTGACCCGGATTCTACCAGCTGAAGGCACAGCTCCTCTGTCGCACCAGCCCTGCCAAACTCATCCCCCCAGGGATGATGGAGGGATGCATGGGGAGGGGGTGGGTGTTCCGGGGTCTTGCAGTTCCTAGGGGTCTGCAGGAAGGCCTGTGGATGAGAAGATAGCTCTGGCCAATACTCAGAAAACCTGGGTTCTGGTTCAAAGTCTGCCATTCGTAGCTGTGTGACCGCTGGCTGGTTACATCCCTCTCTGGGCCTGACTCCTCGACTCCAGCCCAGGAATCCCAGTGGCTCCCTGCTTATCTTACTGGGGGTCGTCCTGTGGTTTTCCAAGTGGGTGGAATTTGGCTCTTGGCCTCGGGGGCCCTACCACCTTTCTAACAGCCCCCTCCCCAGAACAGGTTATACATAATAAGAGACTCTTACCTCTCTTCGGAGTTTGTTACTTCCATTTTACAGATGAGGAAACTGAGGCCCAGAGAGGACTTTCCATTCCCCCAGGTGACTCAGCAGATTGCTTTAGAATGAGGCTGGAGCTCCAGCATTCTGCCGAAAGTCCAGGGCTGGACCTCTCCTTCCTGCCCCTTCCTCTCTCCTGTCGTTGGAAACAGATCTGTGGACACCCCAGGGCCTGGACTGTTGTCGGGACTGAGGGGGACAGATGACGTCCAGCCTCACCCAGGAGCAGAGGTCGGGGACTTGGGCTGAGGGGTAGAGAAGCTTCAGGTGAGCCTGAAGGCACCGCCTCACCTCCAATGTCCGGGGACATCCCAGGAGGGGCAAGGCTGTGGGAGGGGCCGCAGGGTGAAGGAGCTGGCTGACTCCTGGAGGAGGTCTGGGGCCGTAGGGCGGACACCCCCCAGCTCTGGGGTGAACCAGCCTTCAGGCAGAACCTTGGCTGGGTGGCCTTGGAGCCGACTTTGTCATCCCTTGAAGGAGAAGAATGATAGTAACTTGCTTAATTATCTTGGAGTATAAATCAAACAATGACCACTCCCAGTATTTCCCACTCTGTGGAAACTAAGTTATCACCAGGGCTGCCCACTAGGGGCTGAACGCCCTGTTCCTGAGGGCTATGCAAGCAGACCCTAGGCTGGAGAGGCATCTTGGGGGAGGGGGTACACTAGGAGGTGAAGGCTGAAGGCCCTTTCAGTGCTGATGGGTGGGGTGGGGGAGACCGGCAGGGGGGGTGCATTCTGGAGTCTCCAGTCACCAGCCCTGGAACCAGAGGTCATTTCAGGGAGGGGGAGCTTCAGGGGCAGCTTCCTCAGGTGGATGGGGCTCTGGGGACTCAGGAGTCCCACCAACAGCTGGATGTGCCAGCTTGATGGATGGCTGTTAGAAAATCAATTTTCTGAGCCCAGTCCGTGGGGTGGGCAGGTGGGCCTTGGGGAGCCTGGGCTGGCATGGTCGGTCAGGGCTCTGTGCCCGACAAGTGGAGTCTAGCTCCGCCCCCCACCCCAGCTCCAGTCACCTCCTCCCACCTCCTCCACAGGCGATGCCTCAGGCTTGCAGATCTTCCCCTGCCCCCCTCCCTGGGTTCCCGAGGGGGGCAAGAGTCCACACCCTGGGGCAGAACCAAGTGTCTGGTACCTCGTCCCAGCTCTGCTGCTGACTGCCTGTGTGAGCTTTCGGGGCCTCAGTTTCCCCATCTGTAAGTTGGGAGAGTGGAGACAAATTTCCCTTTCTCTCCGGGGAATGGTAAGCCAGGCCGGCTCCTCCGTATGCTTCAGGTCTCAGTTTAAACATCATCTTGTTAAGAGAGATGTCCTCTCTGCTCCTCTCCCCGGCCCTTAATGTCTGTCCCCTCATTCACAGCAGACTGCCCGCTTTCCCCTGGCACTCAGCACTGTCCCCAGTGACCTTACCTGTGCCTGTTCCTTCCACTAGGTGGCAAGCTCTGTGTCTATCTCAGGAGACACTGTTGCGCCTCCAGGGCCCTCAACATGTCTGGCACATAGTAGGTCCTCAATAAATGATGGCTGAGTAAATGAGTGAATGAATGACAGGCCCTCTGAGCGTGCAGTGGGGCTTAGGAAAGCACCAACCAGCTCTGGCCTCAGGGAGCTACTCGTCTGATGGGATGGGGGTACCCCCCCCATTACTCTCATTCTGAAGCAATGAACAAAAGGCCACAAAGGGAGGTGGCCTGGGGTGGGTCTGTGCCTCTCAGACCCCAGGTTTACACTGGAGCCTGGGTGTGGTGAAGGCCAAGTGGAAGTTCTGTCCAGAAGCAGGGCCTGGAGGAATGGGTCCCTCCTGCTGTGCCCGAGCCTTTGCCCAGAACCTTCATTTTTGTTTTGTTTTGTTTTGTTTTGTTTTGTTTTGTTTTTTTGCTCAGAGCTTTTGGCATTGTTCTAGTGCCTCCTCTTGGGAGGCCTCAGGAGGAGATAGCATCGCATAGGGCCTGAGGTGCTCAGGTTCAAATCCCAGCTCCGGCTGCTCACCGGCTGGGTGACCGCGGGCCAAGCTGGTGATCCCCCCTCCACAGCCCATCTGTGTGTGGTGTTGCACCTGGCACAGGGCCAGGGCTCAGCGGTCCCCGCCTCCACGACCGAAAGAACATTTGTACCCACATCTCAGCGGGAAAAAGCGAGTCCTGGAGAGTGGAAGTCCTGCATTTATTTAATATTAAGCGCCGACCGCACACGGAGTTGGGGAGAGGTGCTCGATTCCACGGGAACCCTGCCTCTGCCCTTGGAAACCCAGGCTTGTGGAAAATAGAGCTTGGAGGGGCCTCTCTTAAAGGTCTGCGGCCCATCAGTCTGTTTGGCAGAGGAGGCCGGAGAGCTGTGGCCCCGCCTGGGGTCGCCAGAGCCTCGTGAGGCAGAGCAGGTCGCAGGCGGAACCCGAGCAGGCAGCCACCTTGGAGCGCCAGCCGGTGTCTCCTGGCCACTTTGGGGACAGGCACACGGAGAGGGGACACACAGCAGGACTTTCCTCCTCTCTCTTTTTTCTTCTTTTCTTCAAAAAGAAAACAAAATAAAACAAAACCCAACAAAATAAAACAAAAATACTCCCTTGGTCTCCCACGACTTGGAAAAGTGGCCCGAGTCCCGTGTCTGGCTCCGGAACGGTCTATGGCCCTTTGCAGCCAGGGCCGCAAAGCCCTCGGTGATGTGAGCTGCCTGCTCCTCGGCTGGGAAGGGCCCATCCATCTTCCCCAGCTGGCGGCCGGTGCGGGGAAGGCCCTGCTGGGGGCTGGGGGGCACCTGCTCCTCTCACTCTCCCTAAGCTGGTTGTTCTAGTCCCTCATTGGGGGATGTGGCCGGGAGGCCACGGGGTCCCTGTGTCACCATCGCAGACTCTGAGTACCACGTGACATTGCCCAGGTGACGAAGCCGTGATTAGAGTGAGGGTCTGCCCAAGGCCTGGGCTTTTCCGCTACTGGGCTACGCTGTCTTCCTCCCAGAAGACATGGCAAGTCCTGGAGAGTCCTCAGCAGGGAAGGGAGCCAGCCCTGGCCTGGTAGAGGGGCAGACAAGGTGACCGGCAATTACAGTGCCGTGTGGATGGGGTGCAGGTACTGAGGGGACATCCCAGGCCGAAGGAATAGCATCTGCGAAGGCTCAGAGGCACAGCGGGCAGGTGTGTTGGAGGAAGTCTGCGTAGGGAGCGAGGCAGGGAGTGGGGCTGTTTCAGCCGGGGATGTAGGCAGGGCCTCAGTCACAGAGACAGCTGTGCACTTGAACTAATCCCGCAGGTGTTGGGAGTCACTGGGGGTTCCGAAGGAGGAGAGGGACCCATGCAGATCTGCATTCTACAACAACCTCTCTGCTACCAGGGTGAGGAGGGGTGGAAGGCGGACAGTGCGGCAGAGATGGGGGCGCCAGATGCAACCTAGGTGAGGCCAGAGATGCACCCGACGTGCAGGCGACAAGGTGGGGAGTGGACAGGGAACACACTGGACAGCCAGACACACCTACTCACGCCCAGCCCTGATCCTGCTGGCAGGGTCCCCCTGGCAAGCCCCGTCCCCAGTGGGGTCTGTTTTCCTGCCTTTGTAATGAGAGAGTTGGACAGGCAAGGTGTGGAGGACCTTAGACCAACCTAAGCTCCTGCCCAGCCGTGCTGTTCACCATGCACCTGGCCTCTGGGCCTCAGTCTCCCTGTTTATAACGCGCCAGCCGGCCAGGTAGTTGGGAGCACTGACTGTCCATCTGTAAGGTGCCTGGCATAGGGCCCGGCGCGTGCTAGGTGATGGGTGATGGAATTTCCGCTGTTCTAAGCCCCTCCCAGATTGAAATGGCTCTCTGTGATTACGCTAACTGGGGCTGGCGGGGGGAAAGAAGAGGGGGGCGTTGAAGAAAATGTGCCGGAGGTAGCCCTGGGTGGGGTGGAGGGAGGGGGCTGGGGTTCTGGAGGGGCCACTCAGGTTTCAGAGATCGTGGGCTGTGCAGAGCCCCGAGGAATGTTCCCAGGCTGGGGAGCGGGCAGCTGGAAGCCATCCGTCCCAAGGAGGGAGAGGGGATCAGGGGTCCTGCCAAGGTCTTTCTCTGGGAACAAGAACTTGGGAGGGGGGCGGGATTCTTCCATTCAGCCTGGAAAGACAAAACCCTTATGGTTGGGCAGCTGTTTTTGGGGATGCCAAAAACCCAACCGGCCTGGCCTCTGAGCTCCCCTGGGGCTGGGACAGCATTGGGGCGGGGAGCCCTCATAGCCCTGGAAGCCAGGAACCCTGGAATCTGCCACCCTCTGTGCCTGACAGCCTCTGGCATAGACCTGTCCTGGGTGGGACCTGTGGGGCTGGCCCCGAGGCGAGTCAGTTCTCCCCTGGGTGGCCAGGATGCCACAGCCTAGGAGTCAGGGAGGCAGGGTCCCTGTGGTACAGCAAGAACCCCACTTTGGACCTGGCCAAAGCAGGGAGCCCAAGTTCAAATTCATCTCAGGGTCAGTACTACCTGCAAGGTTGTGATGATTAGAGATAATCTGTGAGAAACACCAGCACATAGTAGGTGCCCTCTAGATGCTCATTGTCTTCCTGGAGGACATCCTGACCAGTGATTGAGGGCACAGGCCGAGGCTGGCTGCCTGGGCCGGTTAACCACTTATGGTTCCCGAGCACCGGGACGCTGCCTGGCAGCGCAGCGAGGCCGCAGCAAGCACCAGCTGTTACAATTGTGATCGTTGTTACCAACAGCGTGTGAAGACTTCGGGCCCCGATCCACAGAGTGGAGCATCCTTTTTTCCCTGCCAGCCCTCTAAACTGTGACAGCTGCCACCCAGCCATGCCTTCTGAGTGCTGGGTGCCCCTCCTGATGACTTACACACCCTGTCTTGGGAGTCCACCCACCGCTCAGGGATCCACATAATGATTACAGTCCCATTATGACAGGTGAGGAAGGAAACACCCTGAGATATGGAGAGACCAGCCAGGAAGTGCCAGGGAGGGGTTTCAGGCCCACCTCACAGGCGCCAGGAGCAGCTCGGTGAGGATCTCAGGCCCAGGAGACAGGCAGGGATGCAGCGGGGAGAGCCCTGGGCTGGAGTCAGGAGCCAGCTCTCGGGTTCTATCTGACGCTGGGTGGGGCCGCCCTTTCGGAGCCTGTGCTCCCACAGGCAGGGAGAGGTGTGATAAGAGTGGGCACTGCATGGGGCTGGGCTGGGCCTCGCCTGAGAGCCTGTGCGGTCTGTGCCTGGCACACGGCCACTGCTGCTGGCAGTGGAGCGTGGGTCGGGGGTGGTGCTTTGAGGTAGGTTTCTCCGTTAGTGTGGAAGTGAGTGGTAAGGGGCTCATGTAGTGGTGGCTGAGGTCAGGGTGACTGCTGCTGGCTGGTGCTGGTGCTGTGGTATTGGAGATGGTAGTGTCGGTGTGATTGGTGGTGAGCTGTCAGTGACGGTGCTCTGGGTGTTGGTGTTGGAGTTGGTGCTGGCAGAGGTGATGGTACTGGTGGCAGCGTTGTTATTGGTGGCGGTGTTGTTAGAGAGAAATAGTATTGTCGGTATCGGCGGTGAGTTCCCTGGAACTCACTGGCATTGATGTTGAGGTTGTTGCTGATGGTGGTGGTGCGCGTATCTCTCCTGGAGATGTTGGGGCAGGGGTAGAAGCTGTAATTACCATGGTCACTGGTGGTATTGTGGCCTTACGTCATGTTAAAGTGATTGGTATTGACGTTGATGTTGTTCTTTTCATCGTTATTGAGAATGGTGATGTCACTGTGGGTGGTGATGGTGTTGGTGGTGATGGTGGTGTTGGTACTGAATGATTACTGGTGGTGCTGGTGTGATTACTGGTACTGCTGGTGTTGATGTTGGTGATGCCAGTGCTAACATGATTACTCACGGTGCTGGTGTTGGTGTTGGTACTAACGTGGTCGCTGGTGTCGGTGGTGGAGACGGTTATAGCGCTAACGTGGTCGCTGCTCTTGTTGCGATACTAACATTGTCACTGGTGTTGGTGTTGACATTGATGGTGGTAGCACTAACGTGGGTACTGGTGTTGGTGTTGGTACTAACACTGTCACTGGTGTTGGCGGTGGCAGTTTGGGGAATGCTGTTGTTTTCCGAGCCCAGCATCTGGCCCTGCTGGGCTAAAATGATGCCATGGCCATTGATGCTTCAGCTGTTCCAGCCAGACATTCCTCAAGGAGTCTGTGCCCCGTGTGCTCTGGCATCTGGCTCTTTGTTTTCCTTTTGAAAAACTGCAGCCCGGACTGGAATAGCATTTGCTGGAGTTCAGCTGGGTTAGAGCTAGGGGATCAGTGTGTCTGGCAAGTCCAGAAGAGAAAGAGGGGACAATATCCAGGAGGGGTGAGGGGGGAAAGACGGGGCTCACAGAGCCTGCCCCACCAGGCTTTCCCTCCCCTCCTCCTCTCTCTTTCCCGTCCACCCTCCTTCATTCTCTAATTTACTTACTCAGCAGACTCACTGGGGACCCTTGGTGTCAGGCCCTGGGTAGATCCCTGACATACTATGATGAATGTAACACTATTTTAGATGGTGTGACCCCTGAGAGCAGGGAGCTTGTCTAACCTCACAATATTCCCAGCACCTGTTAATTGAGTGAATGAATGAATGAATGAATGAGAATGAATGCACAGACGAACTGATGCCACCCCTTTTCTCAGGGAGGGCGCAGGCTGGCAAGATGATCAGCAGGCTTGTGGGAGTGGCACTTGGGGCTCTGGAGACACAGGGTTGGGGGCATCAGCTCTACCTACGGGCTCTGAGAAAACTTCATTAAGAGGTGACAATTGGCCTGGCTTTCGAGGACCAACAAAATGGGCTGAAGAACACCCTTTACTCGAAGCCACCGCCCTCACTTCTCCACCTCGCCCTTCTCGAAACTGGTGGTTGGGGTTGTGGGCCCAAGGGATGGTGAGCTGCTTCCCTGGAATGGGGTGGGGTGTGGCTCGGTCAGAGCCTGTGGGCTGGGGTGCCACTCCAGGATCTCCCCAAATCCTCACGGAGCCTAGAATGCCAGTGCTGGATGGGCCCTTAGAGGTCATGCAGCCCAGCGATTCCCAAACTGTATCCCTCAAAGCCTTGGGGTCCCTCTGAGATGTCTCTGTGAATGGGAGGGGGCTGAGGGACAGCACCGCAGGCCCAGCAGTGCCCCTTCTGTCTGCTCTATCCATTTGGGTTCTGGGTAGGAACTTATCAAAGTGCGGACCTTTTCCTGTCTTCCCCTTCAACGGCCGCCCAGTTGTCCTTGACATTGGCAATATGGGAGTAGTCGGTGTCGTGCTGAGCCTGTTATTGGTGGTGGTGGTGTGGTGTCAATGTTCCTATTGGTCATACTGGGGTGGGGGCGGGGCTGTTAGTGTTGTAGTTATGGCTGGGACTGGTGCTCGTGGCAGTGTCGGCGTTGTTGGTGTTGGTGGAGAAAGACCAGTCCCTGGAAGCATCGTGCTCCGGCCCTCATGCTGCCCCATCCCTGGGGCACCAGCCAGTTCCTACGCATCTAGGACTCCAGGGAGCTCCTGCCTCCTGTCCTCCACACCTGCCCCCTGGGACCTTTCCCTCCACCCAGATGTCAGCTCCGTGTGCAGGGAGGAGGGGCCCCGCCTGTGACCCAGCACACAGTAGGTGCTCAGTGAGTGCTGTGAAGGGAGCCAGCTCCTGTCCCAGAGAGGGACGTGGCCTAGGGTCCCACGGCAGGGCAGTGACACAGCTGGTGTCCTCCGTCCCATGCCTCTGTGGCTCCCCTTGACTTCTCTAGGGGCTCCTCCTCCCACCTTCCCTAGGCAGACCTCCCTCCTCCCTGCCTAATCCCCGCACTTCCCTGACACTCCTTGCAACATCTGCGAGCTGGGGTGGGCATGGGAAGCTGGCGGCAGTCTCACCCCCACCCCCCATCTCGGGGACAGGAAGTCTCTCTCCCCGCCAGCCCTGGCCACTTGGCCTGGACCACTCTCCTCTAAGCCCCAGCCTGGGAAAGGCTGCCCTGGCCCCAGAGTGGCATTCCAGGCCCAGCCTTGCCAAGGGCCTCAGCTGTGGATGGCCGGGATGTGGGGTGGACGGGTAGGGTGCTGGCATCCAGAACCACAGAGGGTGGGGATATTTACGGGAACCAGCCTCGTGCCCCCCCATCTCAGTTTTGATGGAAGCCCTAAATGCAGGAGGCTGGGCGGGAGGAGAGGGTTTGGCCAGGAGGCAGCCTGGCGGCCAGGGTGGGATGGATGAATAACAGCCCCAGAGAGGCCAGACCACTTCTGGGAAACACCCTTGAAAATCGATTCTCGGTGTGGAAAACCGATGGGTGAAGCAGGGTCTTTTGGGGTCTTCTGAGCTTGCGGGTTGTGGCGTGTTCCCCTCCGTCCCCTGGGGACGGCCATTCAGCCCAGGTCTGCCCAGCTCTCAGGGCACTGCGCCCGTCTGGCTGCGCAAGGCTGCGGCCATCATGACAGAGACAGCGAGGATGGTAACAAGCCACGAGGTTGTTTGCTTCGTTGTTTCCACCCGCTGTGTCCCGGGCAGGATCTGAGGCAGTCCTTAAATTTGTGATCCACTCTGCGAATGAGTGACTGGCCGCTCCCACGTATTAAGGACTGGTGGAACATACAGTCTTGCTCCATTTGGTGCCCTAACAGCCCTGGCAAGTGCTACGTGTTATTGACACCCATTTTGCAGATGAGGAAACTGAGGCTCCCAGGTTACTGTCTTAGCCAAGCTGGTGTGGAGCAGGCCTGAGACTCTGACTGCAGACCCCACTGTCCACAATGAGGGAATGGGGAGTTGGGGGGGACACAGGCCAGAGTGCTCTGGGGCGGGTCCCAGTGTGCAGGCAGTGAGGGCCAGGACAGAGCATCTTGGAGACAGAAATTATAGACTTACAGTGCCACGGCTCCAGCACAAACAGGCAAACCACCAAGGAACATTTTCTAGTGTTTGCTTATGTTTTCTTCTGATTAGCACAGTAGGACATGCTTTCAGAGAAAATGGACGTGTAGAAAAGAAAGCAAACGCCACCGCCCAGCGGCACACACTTCCGAAGTGGAGGCCAGATACGCTGGGTTCACAGCTCGGTCCCGCCTCTGGGACAGGCACTGGGATTCCTTGAGACGTTCCACAATATCGGCCACAACTGTTGTTATTATTCCCGCAGCTATTATTTCGTGATGAGGCCATGCTGTGTATTCATGTGAACCTTGCTTTGTTTTAAGAAAGTCCTTTTAACTTTGAAGTAATTATAAGTTCACAGGAAGTTGCAGAAATAGTACAGAGTGCTGTGGACCCTCCACCCAGTTCTCCCCTGTGGCTGCACCTTATACAACTGTAGTTCAAGAGCAAAAGCAGGAAACAGACACGGGTCTCTGCCATTTGTCACATGTGTAGATCCCTGTAACCCACAATGAAGGTACAGCTCACCTGCCCTGCACCTGTCTCCCTCGAACCCACCAGCCCTAACCCCTGCCAACCACGAGTCTGTTCTCCACCTCTATAATTTTGTCATCTCAAGAGCGCTGTATAAATAGAATCATAAGGACATGACCTTTTGAGTTTGGCCTTTTTTAAAGAAACAAAACAGCATAAATTTCTAGAGATTCACCCAAGCTGTTGCGTTACCAATAGTTCGTTCCTACTCATCTCTGAGCAGTATTCTATGGTATGGAGGGACCACCATTTGTAACCTATCAAAGGACATTTTGGTTGTTTCCAACTCCTGGTTCTAACAAATAAAGCTGCTAAGGAAGGAACATCTGTGGACAGGCTTTTGTATAGACATCAATTTTCGTGTCTCTGGGATAAATGCCCAGGAGTGTAATTTCTGGGTTGCGTAGAAAGTGTGTGTTTGGGTTTTGAAGGACCGCCAAACTGTTTTCCAGAGTCGCTGCACCATTTTACATCCCACTGCAGCATAATTGGAGAGCTCCGGTTTCTCCTTATCTTCACCAGCATTTGGTATTGTTGCTATTTTCTACTTTAGCTGTTCTAATTGGCATGTGGAGATAATATCTCGTCATGGGCTTAATGTGCATTTCCCTAATGACTGGTGGTATTGAGCCTTTTTCTTGTGTACTTATTTGCTACACTGAATCCTGATTTATTTGAAAAAATATTTTATTTATTTATTTTTAGAGAGAGGGGAAGTGGGGGAGAGAGAGAGGGAGAGAACCATCAATGTGTGGTTGCCTCTCGTGCGCCCCCCCCACTGGGGACCTGACCAGCAACCCAGGCACGTGCCCTGGCTGGGAATCGAACTGGTGACCCTTTGGTTCACAGTGCTCAATCCACTGAGCCACACCAGCCAGGGCCTGATTTTTGTTTTGACCCAACATTCAATGCGAGCCCTCGCTGCCTGGGTCGTTGCCAGGTCTCTCTAACATCGTCTGTGGCGATGATATAACCCTTCACCACACTTATTCCGACCATCCTCTGCTCCCCTGCTACAAGAGAGGCTGTGACGAACACCACCCCGCATAAACCACGGCCCACGCGGCACATCACTCCCATGAGACAGAGTCGCAGAAGTAGAATTGCTGTATCAGATAGGGTGGCCCATCTCCCACTGCCTTATGGGAGGTTTTGTCACGCTACCCTCCCCGATTTTCAATGTTCTCATAACCTCCAGCAGCAACGAACCGTTTCAGAGCCCAGGGCAGTGCAGAAGCACATAACATTCTCAAAAGGGGACCAAACCCTGGGGCTAGGCTTCGGGGGGTTAAATCCTGGCTCTGCCACCCGCTTGCTGTGTGACCTCGGATAAGTTTCTTAACTTCTCTGAGCCCCTCATTGCCTCCTTTGGGCTGTGAGGATAATGAAGGAATCTCCTTTATGGAGTTATTGTGAGGGGTGAATGAAATATTATCATAAAGAATATAGCACAGCGCTTGGCACATAGTAGGTATTCTGCAAACCAGTGTTTATCATCACGGTTATTGCCATCGCCTTTGCCATGCCCTTTGGCAGGCACGGGTGGCACAGAGGTGAATAATTTAATGACTCGTGTGCTCCAGATGGCTGTCGAGGGCAGTGTGGCGGAAGGTTGTGGGGATGGTGAAACAGAGCACTGTGGGAGCCCAGAGGAGGGAATGCATTTGGGTCTGGGGCGCAGGCGGAAAGCGGAGGGGAGCTGGCGAAGCAGGGCAGACCAGCTGAGGGCGGAGGATGAAGAGGTGGCCTCCAGAGGAAGGAGGGAGGGCACTCCAGGTGGAGGGGATGTGGGCAGACGCAGCAGGGCGGTGGTGCGGGTGGGGCAGAAGGGGCGCCGTGGGTTGGGGGTAAGAGACGAGGCAGCAGAGGAGAGACCCAGGGCGATTTCAACTCTGGCTGCAGTGTGGAGGCTGGGCCAGAGGGTGGGAGACGAGGCCGGGAGATCTCCGAGACTCTTCAGCATCCAGACAAGGTGAGAATCACAGCCAGATGCAGCTCAGAATCCCTAAGCCAGCAGAGCCTCTAAAATGTCCCGTCCTCTCGCTTTGCAGCTGTGCAAGTAGGCCCTGAGGAGGCAAGTGAGCAGCCCCAGGCCACACACATGGTGGTGGCAGAGCCAGGAACAGGGTGAAGGACGGGGAGGCAGAGCGAGCTCCTGGCCCTGTGGCAGGTGGCAGAGGCGACACCCCAGGGGACCCCGCCTGGACCTTAGCTTCTGCGCCCCTTGCCCCCACTGCCTCCAGCCTTCCTACCAGGGCTCAGACAGTCACGCTGCTGAGTCCTCCCAAGCTCCTTCTCCACCGGTCTCTCTGGAGACCAACTTCTTGGCCATTGGCCAGACTTCATGGCTAAAATCTGAGGGAATAATGGAGGGTGATGGCCAAAAGGCCCCTCTGTTAATTGGGACCCAATCAGAGGCGGCTGCAGCCACAGCTGGCTTGTGGAAAGGGCACAGACCACGGTGTGGGTTCCCCTTGGTGTCCCTCCTGCCACCACCCCTGCACACGTCCAAGTCCAACCACCAGGCTTCATGGACATTCATTCATTCATTCATTCATCCCACAAGGATTTGCTGGGGCAGCTCCATGTCAGGCGCGGACATACGGCTATGGCCAGGATGACATGCGCAGACAGCCATGCCTGGCCTTCATTGAGCCAACAGCCTACATGCAGAGTCAGATGGAAAGCAGGTAGCAAGGCAATGCCACCTGGTGACAGGTGCACTTGGAAAATAATTGCAGGGACGGTGATGGAAGCTTCCGGGGGGTGGGGTGGGCCTGTGCTGGAGATGATGTGATCACGGGAGGTGACAGTGAGCTGAGACCCGAAGGACGAGAAGGAGGGATCCAAGCAGAGATCTGAGGGAAGAGTACCCAAGGCAGAGGGACCAGCAGATGCAAAGGCAGACCTGGTGGCCAGGAGTCCGAAATCCTGGGGGTAAAGCTGCACCCTGCGGCCATTTGCTGAGTGGCCCTCGCTGTCCTGACGGGGTTGGATTCGCTCATTCTTCCTTAGCTTTTGTGTAAGTGGAAACCTTGAAGGCCACACAAGAGGTGCAGGGGGAAGCTGAAGTTTCATCTGGGAGCTGGACAATTCTGGCCGAGGTGTGGAAAGCCCTGCCGGAAGCCTGCTGGGCTGTGGCTGCAGGCAGGGCAGAGGTCCAGCTTCACACGCCCTGGCTAATTAAATTAACTCTTAGCACTTTAGCAGCCAATGCGCCGGGCTCTAGGCTTCTCACATTCAGCCAAGTTGGCTGCGGTTTAGGAAAGGATATTTCATTTCTCTAAGGTGGCTGGAGAAGGTCATCTGGCAGGTGTGGCTCCCAAGGAGGTAGACCAGATGTCTCTAGAAACGGCTGGGCCTTAGATGGGAACTGGAAAGATGAAGGACAAACAGACAGGTGCAAAACTGGTGAGAACCAGTGCTCCCCTCCTGTCCTCACCCCGGAAACTCCCGGAATGATGAGGAAAAACAGCCGCTGTTTTGGGGACCTCCCAGCCTGATGCAAGGGATGTAGCACCTGTCCTGGGGAAACTGTCTCATGGGGGAGGCAGAGCACTTACCCTGGGAGAGCGCAACCCAAACCAAACACATACAAAGAAATGTGGGAAAGAAACCAGGCCTGCTTGCTGAGGACTCCAAGGGAGCATTGCAGATGCTTTCGCTGTCCGTGAACTTTGTGGCAGGTGCAGTGGGACCTGCTCAGTTGGGCCAGGCTGCTCACAGACCTGGGACCTGCCCAGTGGTGAGAGGCTGCGGGGCATGACGGGTAAAGGGAGCAGGCTCCGGAGCCGGAAGGCCTGACTTTGTGCCTGGCTCCAGCACCTACTGCTGGGTGGCCTTGAGCACCTACTACTGCGTGACCTGGAGTCATTTGATATCTTGGGTTTCAGCTTTTTTCATCTATAAAATAGAGGCTGTGGGGTTTAAATGAATTCATACCTGTAAAGTGCTTAGAACAGTGCTTGGCACAGAGCAGGCACTTGGCAAAGAGTCCCTGTTTTGATTATTTGTACTCTTCCACTTTGCAGCTGAGCAGACAGGCTCGGGAGGGCAGTTTTTTAGCCCGAAGTCCCTTGGCTCACTGGTGGCTTCCTGGAACGTGAGCCCAGACCTCCCGGCTCCGTGCTGGGCCTTCTTCCCACGGCTCCCCCATCATGGCCACGTGAACCACTTCCCGGGAGCCTCGCAGTTGCCCTGTGAAGTGGTCCAGGGAGGTGTTGTTGCCCCATCCCGCAGATGAGGAAACTGAGGGCTGGAGAACTTTGACGACCTGAAGGCAAGAACCGTGTCTCCTTTACTGGAGTGTCCCAGTCACATAGCATGTGATCAGACCACACTTGTTGAAACAAAAATGAAAAGAGGAGGGATTTGGGGGGAGCATGGTGGATAACTTAATGTTCCTTTGGGATAGAGCCGGGACTCCAACCCAGATGGGCTTCCCAGACCAGCATCTGTTTCTCTCCGCCGTACTGCCCATCCCAGATTCAGACGTTTGACTTAGAGTCCTGCCCCAGGTCCCTCTTCTGTCCTAGTAAGTGTCACTTGCAGCCCATCTTCCTAAACTGTGGAAGGTTTGTGTAAATGTGGGGGAGAGGGGACCCAGTCGGGGGAGCCCCTGGGTCTGGATGCTGAGGCCTTGTGTCCAGGAACCTAGGAGACCTCCGACCTGGCTGGGGAAGATGACAAACACAGCAGAACAGTGTCTGTGACATCCTGTGAATTAATCTGAGTGTCCTGGGCCTTGGGCAGTGTAAGCGGTGGCAGCAGGGCGAGTCTGTCTGTAGCCTTGGTCAAATCAGAGTGCTCCGCCAGGCCCTGCCAGCTAGCACAGCCAATGGGGCAGCTAATGTGGAGACAAGTGGCTGACATGCCAGGGGAGGCACCAGGGTTGGGAGTGCAGGGCCAGGCGGGGACTCTGAGTGGCCCTGAGAGGGAGTCTTTGGCCTTGGGTTCCCCATCTGGGTAATGAGGATGCTCAACCCCAACCCCCTCCCCTGGTGAAGCAAGCTGCTCTGGGCTCCCAATGGGCAGGTGCCCTCGGTCTCTTCAGC
Source organism: Anoura caudifer (assembly GCA_004027475.1). Taxonomy (NCBI): domain Eukaryota; kingdom Metazoa; phylum Chordata; class Mammalia; order Chiroptera; family Phyllostomidae; genus Anoura; species Anoura caudifer. Next base: position 132,693 of record PVKU01003147.1, read on the forward strand.
CCCCAGAAATGTTCCCTATTCTGTGTATAGAGGAGACCCCTCGAAATGGGTTTTGTCAGCTGAATAGGAGTTTTCTTGACTTGCTGCCGCCACCCTCATCTCTTATCATCTCCTCATTCCTCAGGGCTGGCTAGGTTCTCACCTCTGCCATTGCACATAGTGTTTTCTCTGCCCTCTTCCCTCCCCTGCGCTGTGTATCATGGAAAGAAGCCAGAGCAAACAGATGAGGAGAGCCAAGGCTGTTCAGACAGAGTTGGCTGGAACAGGGAGGCAGCCACTGTCTCTGCGTTTTGGCAGAGACGCAAAGGCAGGCAGAGAAGTGGAAAGGTCAGAGTGGAGAAAGGGAAGGCTTTGGGTGTGCCCCAAACGGAGGTGTTGACCTGGGGGAGCTGCAGGTAGGCTAACTAGAAGCAGGGCACCCTCTGGGGTTGGTCAGCCTTGCGGAACTGACTTTCTCTGGTTGGTCCTAAGTTGAAAGTGGGGGTAAAAATTAGGGAAGTTGTCAGTTATTAATCAAGTCCTGGCATTGGGGGCTGACGGCTATAAAGTTCTTGTTTGGCTTCTTGGTTGTCACTAGAGGTGGCCATTGGGCTGGCTTCCTGGGCTGTTTGTTATAGACAGGGGGTTGGTTTCCTGGGCAGGTTGCTCCAGACTGTGGGGGGCCACCTCCTCCAGGAAGCCTTCCTTAGACTCCACCCAGATCATTGCAGGCATCTTTCTTCTGTGCCTCTGTTCCCCTCCACTCTTAGGAAGGCATCGGCTCTAGTTCAAACTATTAAGGGATCGAGTCTCATTTTGCTCACCCCTTAGTGGTGTGTGTTCTGGACAAGGTAATTTAGCCTCTCCATGTCCCCCCCACCCCCCGCTCCCCGCCCCCTGTCCAATCGTAGGTGATAGTAGTCCTAGCGTGAAGATGAGTTGAGTTCATAAGTGCGCATGCTGAAGAGCACCGCTGCTGTTATCGGCATTATCATCATCACCGCCTGCCCCAGCCATCACGTCCGGTGGCCTGGATAGCTTATTTACGAATCTCCCTCCCCTGTGACTGTCATCTCCAGGTCCCTTCAGTCAGCCACGTAGCCCCCCAGTGCGATCCAGGCATTGCACAGATGTCTGTACCTGTCAGCCTGACCCCTGCTGACCCGGGAGTCCCTTGAGGGGAAAAGTGGCTTCTTATTCTTCTCCGTTTTTAATGCCTCACCCAGGGTCTGGTCTGGAATGGGAGCCCAGAGGGGGCGTTTGCTGATTGAGTGAGCACATAAGTGAGTGAATGAAGGCACAGGGTGGTCTGAGAACCGCGTCTGCTTTCCTTCTCCCACTCACAGGCCTGAGCAAGCCTCCCTTTTCCCTGGCTCTGACAGGTGGTATGTGCATAGGAGGGTGGCTGGGATCCAGGCTCCTGGGAGAGGTCTTTTCTGGAAGGGGGGTGGGGGAAATGAGAGAAGGAGGATGGAGAAGAGGGTAGAGGTTCCATTCAAGGGCAGCCTCTGACAACTGGAGCTCTCCAGATAGCCAGGCTCTGTCCAAAGGGGATGAGCTCCCCATCACTGGGGCTATGTAACAACATCAGAGGCACTGCAGTGCCCCTGTTTTATTCAATCACTTATTTTTACATGCATTTGTCCATTTGGAGCACCTGTATAGGCCAGGTACTGAGGTGGGCTCTAAGTATGGAGGAAAGAGCAACACGGGGGGCAAACATTAGACTAGGGACCTCCAGAGTGTGGGGAATGTAGAATGAAGACCCCATTTACCTTTCCTTGGCCAGAAGTGTCCACATCTTTCTGCCAAACCCATGTCACTAGGTAATGTCTGATGGAGCCCTCTGTCTCTCAGTCTCTCTGTCTCTCTTGCACAAACCACAGAAAAAAGGAAAAGTCACCCGCAGAAAAACATACCCCTAACAACAAAGAAAGCCAGCTACTAAAAGCTCAGCTACCAGGAGCATTTTGGGCGAGTAGATGTCACTTCAAGGTGCCAAGGAACTGGCAAGCTGAGTCCTGGCTCTAAATAGCCAAATGTTGACCTTGAATTTAAAAAAACAAAACAAAACCAACTTTGTATTGTAGCAAGACAAATACAGAAAAGAGCGCAAACTGCGAGCAGAAAACTGGGTTTTTTTTCCACCAAGGTTAACGCTCTTGTGTGGACAGCACCCAGATCAAGACACAGAGAACATCCACAGCTCGCAGGAGCCCCTCTCCTGCCCCCACCGCTCCCCACCCCTAGGAACCTGCGTTTCTGTGAGTGGAGTTCATACAGTACATGCCCACGCTGTCTGGTTGCTTCTTGACGTCCCACTTGACCCACTATTGCGTGTAGTTGTGCCTCATTCATTCATTCATTCATTCTCATTGCACTGTGGTATTTTGCCTTGTTGCACGAGTGCGCCTCAATTTATCCTCCGTTCCACTGCTGAGGGTCGTTTGACCATGTGGGGCTCCTGTGACCAGTACCACCATGGGCGTTCCAGCGAATGGCCTTTGGGGATCATAAGCACCCACATCAGGCGTGTACCTAGGAGTGGAACGGCTGGGTCATGGGGAAGGCCTCTGTTTGGCCGGGTGGACACGGCCAGTTTCCCCAAATGGCCGTACCAGTGGACACCCCTAACAGCAGAGCACGAGACTGCCACTTGGTCTCCATCCTCCATGACACCCAGTGTCTTTCCCCAACCCCGTTGTTCTGGGGGGTGGTTTTAATTCGCATTTCCCTCGTGATGAGTAAAATCAAGCACCTTTTAAAAATGTTTCTTAGCCACCTAGCTATTTTGTTTGTGGAATGACTGTTCAAGTCTCTTGACCATTTTTCTGTGGGTTTCTCTATTTTCAGAAAAAAAAAGATTTTTTAATGTTTTGAATGAGTCCTTTGTCTACATGCAGGTATCTTCTACCTCTCTGTTGCATTTTCACCGTCTCAATGGTGACATTTGATGACTAAACTTTTCCGTGATGATACAGTCTAGTTATAACTGCTTTCTTTGGCGGTTGGCACTCTTCGTGACTTGGCGAAGAAATTGTTGCCTCCCTCGAGGCCACAAAGATGTCCCCCCATTTTGCTGTGAACGTTTTATTTCTCCGCCTTCCCCATGTAGAGCTGCACGCAGTCCGTCTGGAATGACTGCGTGTGGGGTGAGGGAGGGTTTAAGGTTCATTTTTTCCACACGGATTTCCTATTGTCCCGGCACCATTCACTCTAGTGGGGGAGGGTGGTGCGGGGTGAGGGGTGCACTCACAGAGACGTCGGGCTTGGCGGGGCGGGATGGGTGGGGAGGGGGCATCTCCTGTTCTCTAACGCGCAGAGCACTCATGTGGATCTGTCTGTCCCAAGACTTCTGTCTCCTAGGCCCTAGGACACAGGGTTTGTCCTCCCTCACACTACTCCTGTCAGAAGCCCTTTCCTCAGTTGTTCTCAAGTAGAAACCGCCTCTGGCCCTTGCACGTTGGAGGGACCTTCGTGCCCAAGGCTCCGAAGCGCCAAGTTGGATGTTTCTTTCTGGACAAGGCACGGCCTTCACTCACTCCATTTATTTCTTCACCCATTTCTCCTTCCTCCCCATCCTCCCTTCCTTCTTTCCCTTCTTCTCTCCTTCCCTCCCTTCCACGGACACCCTGTATAAAATCCCATTCTCCCAATCCCAGTTTCCTTCATCTCATCCTCAGCATTTAGAACGATCTGACACTATGCATATTTTCCACTCATGCGTACGAGGGCTGCCCAGAAGGGGTCCAGCCATGTAATATGAAAAATGGGCATTTATTGCAGGAGATACAAGATATAAGAAACACTGTATGTAGGACAATGATGCCTCAGTCCCTTTCAAAGTAGGCCCCCTGGGACCTCACACAGTTCTCCCAGTCACCATCAGCTGCCCTGTTGTATTGTCCTGAATCTCATCGATGACGGTCTGAAATCTCTTCCCTTTCAAAGGTGACTTTAGTTTTGGGAAAAGCCAGGAATTTCAGAGTGCCAAATCTGGGCTGTACAGGGACTGAGTTACCTGGGTGATTTGATGTTTTGCTAAAAAACTGCATGAGATGTGATGCATGAGCAGGCATGTTGTTGTGATGAAGCTGCCAATCACCAGATGCCCATAGCTGCGGCCTTCTCGTACTTTACTTATTTACCGAGGTTTAATTTATACACGGTAAAGTGTACAGATCTTACATGTACACTTTGATAACTTTTGACAAATGTATACACCCATGTTACCACCTCCTGGATCTAGATAAACAACATTTTCATCACCCCAGAAAGCCCCCTGGGCCCATTTGCAGCCAATCCTCCCTCCAAAGGCAACCACCGTTCTGTTTTCTATCACCGGAGATTAGTTTTGCCTGTTCTTGAACTTCATATAAATGGAATCCTGCAGTAACGCTGTATACTTGACTTATTTACCTTGTTTATTGTCTGTCTCTCCAAGTGGAATATAAGCGTTGTAGGCACGGCTTTTTTGTTCGTCTTGTGCATCGCTCAACTCCCAGGTTCTGGGATAGTGCCTGGCACCTACCTGGCAACGCATTTGGTGAACGAATAAGTAAATAACTGTATGAATAATGTTAGAGTTTCCCTTTCACTTCCCCATTTGCTCATTTTTTTTTTTTCCTCTCATAGGAATCAGGACAAAGTTGAGCGGGAGGGCCCCCGCGTCAGACTGGACGCTGGCTCTCCCACCTGTCTGCTCTCTGTGCCAAGGCAGGTGGCCTCAGTTTCCTCATTTGTAAAGTGGGGACGTGGATGATTCCCAGCTCATAAGGGGGGGACCCTCCCCACAGGATAGGACCAGAGAGTTTCTGTATATACAGGGTGGGGAAAAGTAGGCTTCCAGTTGTGAGTATGGAAAACACAGAGCTTATTCTTGTGTTCTTATTTATGAATTACTGTGTTCTTTTCCATACGAACAACTGTCAACCTGCTTTCGTCTCACCCAGTATATAAAATAATTTAGTAAGTTTTCATTAAATGCTAATGATTGCATTAGTTTTTAATATATTTTATTGATTATGCTATCACAGTTGTCCCATTTTTTCTTCCCTTTATTCCCCTCCGCCCTGTATCCCCCTTCCACCAGCATTCCCCGCCCCCTTAGTTCATGTCCATGGGTCATACATATAAGTTCTTTGGCTTCTCCATTTCCCATACTATTCTTAACGTCCCCCTATTTTGTACCTGCCATTTATGCTTCTGTTCTCTGTACCTTTTTCCCCATTCTCCTCCCCTGCCCCCGCAGCTGATAACCCTCCATGTGATCTCTATTTCTGTGATTCTGTTCCTGTTCTATTGTTTGCTTAGTTTGTTTTGGTTTTTGTTATTTTAGGTTTGGTTGTTGATAGTTGTGAGGTTTTTGTCATTTTATTGTTCATATTTTCAATCTTCTTCTTTTTCTTAAATCAGTCCCTTTAACATTTCATATAATAAGGGCTTGGTGATGATGAACCCCTTTAACTTGACCTTATTTGGGAAGCACTTTATCTGCCCTTCATTCTAAATGATAGCTTTGCTGGATAGAGTAATCTTATATGTAGGTCCTTGCTTTTCATCAATTTGAATACTTCTTTCCAGCCCCTTCTTGCCTGCAAGGTCTCTTTTGAGAAATCAGCTGACAGACTTATGGGAACTCCTTTGTAGGTAACTGTCTCCTTTCCTCTTGCTGCTTTTAAGAGTCCTTCCTTATCTTTAATCTTGGGTAATGTAATTATGATGTGTCTTGGTATGTGCTTCCTTGGGTCCAACTTCTTTGGGACTCTCTGAGCTTCCTGGACTTCCTAGAAGTCTATTTCCTTTGCCACATCGGGGAAGTTCTCCTTCATTATTTTTTCAACTAAGTTTTCAATTTCTTGCTCTTCCTCTTCTCTCTCTGGCACCCCTATGATTCGGATGTTGGAAGGTTTAAAGTTGTCCTGGAGGTTCCTAAGCCTCTCCTCATTTTTTGAATTTTTCTTTCTTCATTCTGTTCTGGTTGGATGTTTCTTTCTTCCAACAATTGATTTGAATTCCAGTTTCCTTCCCTTCACTGTTGGTTCCCTGTACATTTTTCTTCATTTCAATTTTCATAGTCTTCACTTTTTCTCTATTTTGCAACCATACTCAACCATTTCTGTGAGCATCCTGATTACCAGTGTTTTAAACTCTGTATCTAATATGTTGGCTATCTTTTCATCACTTAGTTGTATTTTTTCTGGAGCTTTGATCTGTTCTTTCATTTGGGCCATATTTTTATGTCTCAGCTCACCTGTTACATAGTAAGGGTGGAGCCTTAGGTATTTACCAGGGTGGGGCAACCCACAATGCTGCATTTTGGGTCTGTATGTGGTGGAGGGGTCTGAGAGAGAATAATGCCAATTGCTCAGCTCTCAGCTGGCTTTCAGTCACTTCCTCTGCTACCCAACAGGAACTTGGGCCCTTCTGGTGCTGATTCCCAGGTGGGTGGGTTTGTCCTAGGACCCTGTGGGTCTCTCCAAGGAACTCTCCTGTGAGACTAGGAGTTTCTCCCACTGCTGCCCCAACCCCCACAGGTGTTTGTAATCAGAGGTTTTGAGGTTTTATTTCCCTGCGCTGGGACCCTGGGTTGCACGGTCTGTCTTTGCTTCCCAATTGTTCCTCCTGGTTTATCCACACACAGATGTGGGACCTGCCACTCCTCCATCTGCTGCCTCGCTTGCCTGCCTAGTCCGCCAGCTGCCGCCTTACCTCGAGTCCTCTCCACCCTGGCTGCCCAGCTCCACTCCTCCTACTGCTCTCATTGAATGTTTCTTCTTTAACTCCTTGGTGGTCAGACTTCCATACAGCTCCATTTTCTGGCAGTTCTGGTTGTTTTTGTTTTTGAATTTGTTATTGTCTTTCTTTTGGTTGTGCAAGGAGGCAAAGTGTATCTACCTATGCTTCCATCTTGGCCAGAAGTCTAATGATTGTATTATTGATTAATCAACTGTTAATATACCTTTAGAAGTCATCTAGGTCATTCATTCATTCAACAAATATTTAATGAAAACCTACTGGTGGCGCACACTGGTATAACAGTGAATGAGACTAATTTCCTTCTTCATGGGGGCTGGGATTTTGGTGGGAAGCATATTAGTTGGGGTACAGGCTAAACTATAGAACAAATAAATCCAACAATACAGTGGCTTAAACAAGTAAAAAAATTTTATTTGATTTTTTTTCTAACACTCAGTGGAGTGCGTCAGCCCTGCTAGGGCTGCTGTTCTCAACATGGGGCTTCTACCTCTGAGTTCAGTGATAGCTGCTGCAGCTCCTGCCATCTCATCTGCAACCCAGCAAGCAGGAAGTGGGAAAAGTGCCTGTCTTTTCCTTTTCAGGCATGACTTAGAGGGTCTTACATCACTTTTACATACATATCACTGACCAGAACCTACTGAAATGACCACATCTGGCCACAAGGAGGTCTGGGAAATGAAATTTCTAGCTGAAGTTTCTAAGATCTTGGGAACTAGTGCTTTGGGGCACTGACTCCATATCCCCCAGGTGAGCCAGGCCCCTTGTGGGGTAGCCTGGGGGGATCTCAAAGCTAGGATTGCCAGATTTGGCAAACAGAAATACAGGACATCTAGTCAATTTGAATTTCAGGTAGGTGACAATATTTGGAACATATTTATACTAAAAAGTTTTTCATTGTTTATTTGAAATCTTGTATCTTGTCAGCCATTCCTAGTCAAAGTTCTTCCATGGGTAGGACCCAAACCAGTCTCCCCCGAGGCCCCCAGGCACCCTAGCTCTGCCTCCAGAGCCGCATGGGTGAGGTGGCCACTCCACAAGGCGTAGCTGTGCATTCCGTGGGTGCTCAGCTCTGCAGGACCCAGGAACACAGGTGATGGGGCGCCTGCGCCCCACCCCCACCTGGGGCATAGCAGTCAGGACAGGCAGTGGCACCTTTTCCCCAGGGAAGTGCACTAATCAGAAGCCCACAGTTTGTTGTGTGGGATGGGTGGTCTGGGGGCAACTGAGCGGTGCCTATCCCAGGGGTCTGATCACCGTGGGCTAAGGCCTGCCCAAGAAAGCTTCTGGGCAGAGCTGAGCCTTGAATTTGGGACTTCCAATGTGGTGCCAGAGCAAGGCCCAAGTCCTGGAATCAGCATGGCCTGGGTTCAAATCCCAACTCTGCTGGTTCCTGGCTATGTGACCTTGGGCAAGTGCCTCACCTCCTCCAGCTGATGTTTTTTTTTATCTGTACAATGGGGATCAAAACAGAACCCACTTCACAGTGTGGTGGTGGAGGTGGGTTGAGACAGGGTTTATGCAATGTTCCCGGTACACATCTGTCCTGTAAAATCAGACCTGGACTACTGCTTCTTGTGGAGCTGTTACCACCTTTGCCGAGCCCTTAAAGGGAACAAAAGGTTGTCGTTGTTACTCAGGAGTCAGTAGAATAGGGGTGGGAGGGAGAGCAAAGACGGGGGTCATCCCCTTGGCCACCCAATGGGGTCTGGCACATCAGGGCCGGGCTTGGTGCGGTGGGCCACCAGGACGGATGGTCCTGAAGGTCAGCAACACCGTCTCCCCTTTTGTCCCCGTTCCCCTGTCCCTCGGCAGCCCTCTCAGTCAGTCCTGTGAGCCTCTGGTTCCCGCACCCTGCTGCGTCCCAGCCCACCATGGCCACGGCCATGGCCACGGCCACGCTGTGGAATTTCCAATTTTCAGCTAATGTGCAGGTCATGACAGAGGCTCAGAGGCCCTGGTCGGACATAATGGCAGAAGAATTGTAAATGTCGCCCCAGTGAATGGCAATGAGGAAGGGCGGGGAGGGGACACTTTCTATCGGCCTGGGCGCAGAGCCTGGGAATACATTTTCTCTTGGAGTGTGTCGCATTAGATTTCCAGAGGTGCTCGGGCTCCAGGTACATGTCATTAGTAACAGTTTGGGCGATAATGAATCCTTTTATTTCTTTTCCTCACAGCTCATGAATACATAACAAGGCCCCGCTCAGGCGCATCTGGCTTGGACCCGAGTCTTCCCGCCACCTAATCTCGTCCCTGCTCCAATATCCAGGCGGCCCAGCTGGGGTCTGCCTTAAAGGGACCGTGTGCCCTTTCCTGCCCGGGGATGCCTGGCAACCAAGGGGCTCAGCCCGGGGCAGCACGAAGACTCAGGACGTAAAGGTGGGTGGCAGACTGGGGAAGGAAGGGGCCCCAGGATCCTGGCTCAGTTGGGAGCACCACCCGGAGCATCCAGCAGGCATTCAGCAATGCTGCTTCGTGGACGGTGGCTGCCTGGCTGGGCCGGGCGGGGTGAAGGCTTCACAGCCACTATCACTGAGCCTGGCTGGCTGCTCTACCAGGTGGGGCTATGAGGTGGTGACCCCACTTCCCAGCTGAAGAAACTGAGGCCTGGAAGGGTGGGGAGGCATCTTCTTGGGCTCAGCAGGACAGGCTGAGGTACAGCCCAGCTTCTCCCCACCTGGCCAGTTAGGCAGGTTCCAAGGAAAGGACATTTTATTAAGTGATTCTTGATGTCTCCGTCCCAAGAATCCTGTTTCTGTCGTTACCATGACTCTGTGTGGTTCCGTCTCTTTCTTTACTGAGCACATGCATAGTGGGAGAACAAAAGGGCTGGCTTTTAAAAATTCTTTTCTCAGATGTCTACAGTCTGCTTTTCCAAAATATTCTCCTCTCCATCTTAACCCCTTCAGTCTACTCTATTTTTTCTTTCTTAAAAAAAAAAAAAAAAAAAAAACTGTTTTAAATAATTTTTTTTAAAAAAATTATTTATTTTTAAGTATTTTAAAAAAACATTTTATTTATTTATCTTTAGAGGGGAAGGGAAGGAGAGAGGGAGAGAAATATCAATGTGTGGTTGCCTCTTATGCATCCCTTGCAAGGAACTGGCCCACAACCCAGGCATGTGCCCTGACTGGGAATCGAACCGTGATCCCTTGGTTCACAGGCCCACGCTCAATCCACTGAGCTACACCAGCCAGGGCTAAAAATTTTTTTGAGAGAGAAAGGAAGGGGGGGAGAGCAAGAGAGAGTGATAGAGAGAGGGGGAAAGAGAGAGAGAGAGGGTGGGGAAGAGAGAGAGAGACTGATTAGTGGCCTCCTATACGCACCCCAGCTGGGGAACGAACCCACAACCCAGGCATGTGCCCTGATCGGGGAGCGAACCGCAACCTTTTTGGTGGATGGGAGTATGCCCAACCCCCTGGGCCACACTGGCCAGGGCCACTCTGACTCTGTCTTTCTTCATTTTACGTGTCAGGTCCTCATGTTAGGTCTTACATCCTGTCCCGTTTTACTCTCCATAGGGATGGGAGCGCTGTAAGAGCAGGCGCTTCCCCCTGAGCTGGACCTCGCTGCCAAGCCCAGGGCCTGGTGCACAGCACGTGATTGGCAAACACATGTTGAACAACTAACCAGCGGGTTCCATCACAGTCGTGGTGGCCCCAAGGCTGGGTTGCTGGACTCCTCCAGCCCCAAGAGGAAGGACAGGTGGTGGGCCTCCACACCGGCAGGCCTGGTGTCTGGGGCTCTCTAGGACTCTTTGGGTACGTCTGCCAGGCCCAGGGGCGCCTTCTGGATGCGGCGGAGGTGGCTGGAGGAGAGGGAGGCGCAAGCATGGCTTGGGAGGAGGGTGGGTGGCAATGCCTCTGCTGGCGACCCGGGTCTCAACTCTCTGATCGTTCCTCCTCAGCCAGGTGGCACCTACCTTCCAGAGCCACAGGGTCCTGGTGTCTGAAGGCCTCTCTGATTCTGGGACCCAGCCCAGGTCATCTCTACTGAGTGCTTGTCAACTGCCAAGGCAACACAATAAACACATTGCAAACATTAAAAAACACTTAAAAATTCATCTCCTCTGAGGGGCAAATATTATCATGAACCCCATTTCCCCACTTAAGGAAATGGAAGCACAGAGAAGGTGGGCAACTTGCCCAGAGACACACAGCAGTAAATGGCAGAAGCAGGATTTGGACCCGAACCGTCAGCGCGCAGGTTCATGACAACGAGACCACCCTGCCTTTCCGATAGGGCTTCGCAAAAAGGCAGCATTATGGGGTCCCCTCTGCAAAGCCAGCCAGCTCATCTTTCTGGAGCCACTGAGGACTGAGAAACTCTGTGTTTCCACCCCAGGAGCTGAGCAGTGCTGGGTGAAGTCTGGGATGGACCAGGGTCCTGGGAAGCCGTGTTGGGAGATGGGGTGTGTGGGCCCTGCAGTCAGCCTGACCTGGGTTGAAACCTTGGATCTGCTACTTACAGCTGTGTGACTTTGAGGAAGCTGCTCTGCCTCTGCTTCCTCGTCTGTAAAATGGGATGATGTAGTACCACCTGATAGGGTATTGTGGGGATCAATGGGCCAATACATGCAAAGCTTGCAGAGCAGGGCCCGGGATGCTCAGTAAGAGTGAGCGTGGGGGGAGGGGCTGGGATTAGGGCTCCACCATGACCTCCACCTGGCGCTCACCTGGCTTCACCTCTTATCTCGCCACCGCAATCCCCTTCCCCCCACCGTCCTCATGGTCACCCCCACCACACTGTCATTGCAGTCTCACCTCAGCCCCCAAGAAGCCCTGACCTGGGACCAGGTGCAGGTGCAGGGTGAGGGCACGCACCTGCCCCGGCTGTGCTGACACCGCCCCGTGCCATCAGCGGTGCAGAGTGCAGGACCCCCACAGGACTCGGGTGCGACTGGGATCACCCACAGTGCCACAGGCTCACGGGCATCGGTCCCCAGGCTCTGACCTGATCATCTTTGATTGCGTACCTACTCTGTGCCAAATCCTGGGCTAAGTACCTGACATTCATTACTTCGTTGTCTGCTTGCAGAAACACTGAGAGGAAGGCACCATTATTTCTGTTTTACGGACAAGGACGCTGGGGCTCAGAGGGGCTAAGGAACTTGCCCAAGGTCACGTGGCGGGTGTGAAGAAGAGCCTGGACTCAAACCTGGGTCTGTCGGACCCAGTGCCCATTGCCTGCACCACAACACACACCGCCTCTCCGCCACCCACCCATCTCCTGTCTCTGCACGTCCCCCTGGCTCAGGAGCCTCCCTAGATTAAAGGACAGAGAGGAAATAAGTGTCCCTTGTCCCCATGCCACCATCTGTATCCACTCTCCCATGGTCTGAGGTTTGTCTCACACAGGCCGTGTGATGCCTTTCAGGGGGGTGCCTGAGAGCAGAGTGGCTGGAGGGCGGGCCTGGCCAGGAAGGTGCAGGAAGGCAGGGAGCCGAGTGTCAGCACCTCAGTGTCCAGCCTTGTCCCTTGAGATGCCAGCGCCCTTGGACTAGACCTCACCGCCCCTGGCTTTGCTGTCTGCACCGTGCACTATGGGGAAGCAGCATGATCCATGGAAATGACACCTCAGGGGAGTAAAAAGGCTTCTAGCCCTGCCCCAGCTCAGCCACTTATTAGCTCAGTGACCTTCCAGCAAACGGCCCTTCCGTGTCTCAGTTTCCGTGTTTATAAGTTGGGCGCTTCCCGTGCAGACATCGTACACGCTCAAAACAGCGCGCAGCACTTGGAACGCGCGGTAGGCGTTAAGCTATAGTTGCAGTGAGGATCATTCTATTTCCTTCTGCCCGTGGCCCATTCTCTCAGGGCCCTGCCCACGTCGCCCCGGCTCGCCCGCCTTGCCGTGTTCGCTCTTTCCTCTCTTTAACCCATGTTGTGAGCGTCGCCCTGATGATTCTTCCAGTAACACCTCCCTAACCACGGCAGCGCCACCCCCAGGGAGCTCCAGCGACTCCCTGCTGCTTCCAACACAAGTACCGAACCACCTAGGCTGGCATTCAAAGCCCTTCTCAAACCGTCCTCAATCTCCCTGTCGAATCTGAGTCTCACACGGCCCCTACACACCTCCGCTCCTCCAGCTGGAGCGCACCCAGTCCCGGGGCCTTCTGCCTCCTTGGCTTTGCTCCTGCTGCGTTCCCACCCTCTCCTGCTACCGCCCCGGAATGCCTTCCCCACCTCCCCCGTCTTAGCATCTTCCAGCTTGAGTCCCGCCTCCTCCAGGGAGCAGTCCCCTCAGCTTACCTCTCTGAGCCTCTGTCAGGTGGACACTCCGTGGGCCTGTGTCGGGGAGTTTTCATGAGAACCAAACATTCTCAAGACATAATGCGTGCTTTGAAAACACTGGCCACTTTGGGATTGCTTCTCTTGATTCGCCTCTCGAATCCCCCCGCACGGTGCAGGACACGCCGAGTAGCAACCTGAAGCCCCCGTGGTGAGGACCCTGCCCCATGCCCTGCGTGACCTCTCCGGCCCTCACCTGGGCTTCCGTGACCAGCCTGGAATTTCCAGCTGAATTTGGTTTGACCCACTCCTCGGGGCTGGCCCCTAAACCAAACCATACTCCTGCCGTGCCCCCAGTACCCAGTGCTCCCCTGGGGGTGGGGACAGATGCTGGCTGGGCTCTTGCCTGGGGCCACCTTGGCCAACCCCTGCCCAGCACTGCCTCCTGAACTAATTCCGTAATCCTTCCCCCTGCCCAGCCCAGCGGCTCAGGAAGGCCTCCCTGGCCTGCTCTGATCCCACCTTCCTGCTCAGCCCGGGCCACAGCCCCTCGGCCCCTCATCTGTCCACACTAGGGCTCTGCTGAGGTTCTGAAACTCATTTAGATCTGCCTTAGCACCCCCGCCCTCGGACCCCCAGCTCGGCCCTGTAACAAGATCCAGATGTTCCTTCCACTGTCCCCAGGGTCCCTGGCATAATCCGTGACAGTTGCGGAGGGGCCAGGGGAGCAGGCACAGTTGCAGGGACTGCCGGGATAGAGGATGAAAATGGGGTGAGGCCCAGCATTTGGAGTCAACAAGGGGATAAACAGACGCACCCCAACCCGGGCACTTTCTGTCCAAGCAGCTCTGCCCTCCTCCAGAAAATGCCGTCAGCTAGCTGTGTGGCCTTGGGTGGATTGTGGACCTCTCTGAGCCTCATCTTCCTTGCCTGCTGCACCAGCTGTGACCTCATAGCATTTCTCTTAGACCTACTAGGTGAGGGCTCATTTGAATGGGAGCCCAGCACACAGTAGGCATTCACCAAACAGTCTTGGGCAAGTCACCTCATCCCTTGGAACCTCAGTTTCCTCATCTGTAATATGGGCATAAATAGTGCCTACCTTTCTGGGCTTCAGGGAGGCACTGGCACATCGTAGGAGCCCACCAAATGGCAAATGCTTCCCTCTTGCTCCTCAATATCACTGGCCAGCACCCAGTGGCGGAAGGAGTGGCGGTCCATTTCCTGGAGTCTGCCTCGCATGGCCTGGTCTGGCTTGGGGACCCTCTCATCCAATGGTGAATTCAGGACAAAGACCTGATTTCTAGTTCCAGGTCTGCCTCTAGGCAAGCCCCTTCCCCTGTCTGGCCTCAGTTTCCGCATCTGAAACGAGATGTATTCCAAGAACAGAGAAGATGCTCAGTAAGTATCTGTTGGCTGATACTCAGAATGCTTTCCATCCCTTTCTCTCTTTCTGCTCTCCATGCCCAGGGGCCTTCCTGCTTCCCCTTGCCTGCTTCCCCCCCACCCCCTTCAGATGGCTGAGGCAGCCCTTGGCCTGACCACCCTCCCCACTCGCCCAGGGGCAACCCCACGAGAGCCAACTGTCAGCAGAGAAGGAACTGAGGACCAGGTGATGGGCTGGGAGGAGAGGCCCCTTTTGGACGAAGCTGAGGACAGAGTGGGGATACATGAACTTTGGGTTGAGGAAACCCTGATTGCAGTGGGGGTCTCAGCAAGTCACCCCACCTCTCTGTGCCCTAAAGTCTGCCCTGGAAATAGAATAATTGTGGCTACCATGTCCTGAGACTTCCTAGGAGTTAGGCCCTGTGCCAAGACCTGCACTGGGGTCCTGCTTTCCTGGCTTAGCTGTTTCAGAGGCTCTCAAAGTGGTTCCCAGCAGCAGCAGCTGGGAGCTTGTTACACGTGCAAATTACCCAGCTCCATCCCGGAGCCCAGAATCTGCAACTCTGGGGGTGGGGCCCGTAATTTGTGTTGAAACAAGTCTTCCAGTGATGCTCGTTGAGGATTCAGCATGACAACCAGAGATCTCTATCATTCTCTTCTTTATCCTCATCCTCCTCACTCCAGGCCGCTCTTGTCTGTGTTCCTCTGAGGCTGTCCCTGAACAAGTCCCCTCCCCTCCCCCTCAGGCTGCAGGAAGCTGCCCCGCATGCCACTTCCCAGAGTCTCTGATGTTAAGGGCTGTGCCCTGCCCTGATCCTGAGTCAGCTTTTTGCTTGTACTCCCAAGGTCCCTGCAGGCAGATGCCCTGCCCCACCCCAACTCCGGCCCTCTTTGTAATCTAGTGAAATGAAGTGATTTAAGCTACCAGCAACCTGAGTTTGAACCCTGGTTCTTCCACTTACTAGCTGTGTGTCCTCAGAGAGGTTTCTTAACCTCTCTGTGCCTCAGTTTCTCATCTTTACGACAGAGATAATAGTGGCCATTTCTAAGATGGTTGCGAGAATGAAAGACGTTAATACAGGTAAAGCTTATAACAATACCTGCCATGTAGCCTGTGCCACGCATGGTTTAGAAATACAGTTCTTGGGGCCCTGTCCACCCACGCCCCCAGCCTGCCTGCCCTTCCTTCCCCATATGCACCCTGAGCACCAGGCAGACTGGGCCACTGGTCCCGAACTTACCATTCTTTGTCACGCCTTTGTACGTGCTGGGACCTCTATCTGCCACGCTTTCCCCACCCTTCCCCTCCAGCTTGCTCCCCCTCTCCATTCACAGCCTGATTGGCTTAGCGGCACCCCCGCCCCCATACACACATGCTCGGGTCCCTCCCTGCAAGTCTTCAGTCCCTGTGTGCTTAAATGCCTAGTTTGATGTCTGGCTTCTCCCCCAGGATGTAAGTTCTTTGAAAGCAGAGTCTGGATCCCATTTATCTCCATATCCTGGGCCTGGCTTTTAGTGGGTGGTTTATACATGTTTGCAGAGTAAAAAGTAAGAGTGAATTTAAATAAAATTAGAATTCCAGGGCCTGACAATTATAGATCTTATCAAGACACAGTGAGTGTAACGTCAAAATGGCAGAAAAATACATACAATCCACACGCATCCATCTCCCCAAACTGTATTTCCGTCCACATAGTGAAGGCGTTGGAAGGCCTCTGGAAGGGGAAAACAACAAAATGGTACCAGATGGACCTGGGCAGGGGGACTCATCAACGGTGGTGAAGGGAGGTCTCGTCGCTTTGTCTTGATTGAATCATTACAGAGAGAATGAACTGAAGTGTTAGTTAAAAGCAAATAAAATTGCTCTCTCGTCCTGTAAAAGGGCTGAGGTGGAACCCTTCCCCCACTGCTCCAGACTCAACGTGAACCTGCCAAGCCTTTCGCTGCCACAGGGCCTTTGCACCTACTGTTCCTTCTCCCCAGCTTCTAGGCGGCTGTCTCCTTGGCATCCTTCAGGGTGTGTGTAAAGGCAGCCTCCTCAGAGGCATCTAATTCAGCCCTGCCTCCCCCTCCCAGAGCTCTCTGCTCCATCCCGTGCTTAGCGCAGCTGCAGTTCCTGTTTTCCATCCGTGTTCGTTCGGTTGCTCTCTGAGGTCGGACGGAAGCTGTGACTGCATTTCCCCTGTTGCACCCAGCGCCTAGCTCTGCTCTGGAACACAGCCAGCGCTTACGTCATATTTGTTGAATGAGTACATCCTCTTTAATAGTCTTGGAAAAATTTTTTGACCCAGCATTCTTGAACTTTTTGCCTCTATTTTTTTTTTAAACTTCCTAGTTCCGATCTGAACCACCAACTCCGCCCCTGCCCTCGGAGCCCCGTGGCGCTCACTGACTCAGGCTCCCTCACAGACTCCTCTGATGGGGCACGTAAGCCTTTGGGGCAGCGACCGACAAGAAGTGCGAGTCTAACCCTGTGAAACACAGAGGCGGCTCAGGCGAGACGGTTCAGAGCCTGTTCTAATGGGCGCGTGGCCGGTGATGACTGCCTATTTGCTTGCACTTTCAAGATCGATGTGTTCGTTTTCCCTGTGTTTGAAAAATGTTTTAATTTTGTTTGTTGCTTATCATACAGTCACATGACCCAGAACTCAAAAGGATAAAGGCATCTTTCTTTGTCCCCTTCCCTAGAGGTCACCAAGCAAACAGCTTCTCCTGTAGCTGCCAGAGAATGTTTTTATGCATGTACAGGCAAGCACACGTATATGTTCTTTTTTCTCTTTCATGCGGAAATGGCGGAACACCATACACAGAGTTCTGCAACTTAGTCATTTATTTTTCACCTAACTGTGTATCTTGCAACTCTTTCCACACTTAACAACTAAAGAGCATCCGCGTACTCTCCTAACGGCAGCAGAGAGAGGAGTTAACACTTTCTCCCACACGGCGGCCCAGGGCCGTGGACCAGGATCCTGCCTAACGAGCCGAGTCTGGTGCTGGGGAAGGTCAGAGAGACCAGGCTTTGGATCCCAGCTCCGCCACTGGCCCTTGAGCGAGCCACTTGGAACCAGAACCCCTTGGTGCACCAAAGGGGGACAATCCCAGCACCTGCCTCATGAGATGTTACCAGCATTAAATAAGGAATGCATGTTGGGGTCTTCTATAAAGAAGCGGTGGCTGCTGTAAAAATATTCTAAATTACAAAGTAAGTATTACTGCCGGTCTCTGTGGCTCCGACAGGGGGTGAGGATTTCTGGAGGTTGTGATAGGGTGTCCTATGGAAACTGGAATCTTCAGTTTAGAGGAAGCTGCCACATGGCCCATGAATGGTGGCCTTGGTACAATTGGGCAGGAAGGGCCCGGGAGGACACCCGCCGCACACAACACGTGAGAACAGGACAGGTGCAGCGGGATCACCGGGTCCCCCGTGTGCATCGTGGAGACAGGTGTGGCGTAGCTTTCCTTTGCAGCTTTTTGCTAGTCCTTAGCCGCTGGACACGGTTAGGCTTCAGCTGTTCTGGATCTTGCTGAACTTCCTCCCTCCGTTTCTTCTCTCCCACAGGGGCCGCTTTGCTCTCCTTGGGGAGTTGCCGTCAACCAGAAAGGATGAGCAAGAACAGTGCAATTTTCTTCCAGTCTTCCTTTTCACATTTACTCCTTGCCTGCTTTTTGTTTTGTTTTATGAAGTCCTCGTCATCGAAGTAACAGAACGTCCATGTAGAGAGTAAAAAAAGAGAATCCTCCTCATTCCATTCTCAACGGCAGTTTCTGTGACCTTTCATTCTGGCCTTCTGGCTTACCTTCTATGTACTCTAACGTATTTGAGATCGTATCATGAAGTCAGTCTTCTGTCCTAAACTATGTGGCTATAGGATTATCAGCCTTTTGCTGCATTGCTCAGAATGGTGCAAAGGAGCTCGCTGAGTGGAAATACCGCGTACCCTTAACCGTTTCTCCATGGGACCGTTGGGTGCGCTCGTTTATTTCACGACCCCAGGCGTCCCCGTGGAGAGAGCTTCCCCATCATAGAGTTTCCCCTGCGACCTGGATCCCGGGGGTGGAGTTCCTTGGTCAGTGACTATGATGATGCTTAAAGCCCTTTGTTTGCCCTTCCCCCACCCCCTCCAATCAGCTTTATTTTAACATGTGGCTTGGTGAGCCCTGCCTTTCTGACAGTCAGGGCTCTGCCCTGAGTGACATCGATTTCCCATTTGTTTTCCTTAAAGTGTCTCCGAGGTCCCTGAATCCAAGACCATCGTGACCCGGTACAAACGACTTCCCAAGGCACCCAGCACGGCCCCGCTGAGTCTGGGCACCACCTCGCTGTTGAAGGGGGAGGTGACGGAGGACCGAGAACCCTGCCACCCACAGCACACCTGTGTTCCAGCATTTCCCTCCTCCCCCCATCCCCGCCACTTTGTAGCCGTGTGATCTTTTGAAATGTCTTAGCCACTCCGAGCATCGGTTTTGGTTGAAACAGGATTAACCTGCCACCCATCTGAAGGTGGTTGGTGAGTCCCTGAGGTTGTTCCAGATACTCCATTAAGCTGTGCCAGGCTGTGGATTTGAGTTGTCATTCCCCACAATTCCGTCGACACTCATTGGTTCAACATAGGAGTGAACCGGGCTCAGACAGCCATGGGTTCAAGTTCTGCGGCTCTCCCTCATCAGGTGCGGGGCTTGGACAAGTCAATGAATCTCTCTGAATCTCTGTTTTCTCATCTATAAGTTGGGGACAATAGTGGTAGCCTAGAGGGTGATTTTGAGGATTAAATGATGTAATGCCTACGCTTAGTAAGCACCCAGCAAATGTTGGTTGTAATAATACTTATTACCTTGCACAAGAGGGTCTTGAACAACTTCTGAGGTGGTCATTTCGCTCCATGTTCAAGATAACCAAGAGCTTTAGTAACTATGCTCAAGTTGCGTGTTTATGGAGGTAGAGGGGAGGCTGATATTGTCTAGATGCCTGCAAGGAAGGTTCCCCAGGCCTAGGTCGTGGGCTTATTTGCCCTCCCAGGAACAAGGAGACCACCAGGCTCTGAGCACCATCCTGTCCATGATTGAAAATCAGACACTGGGAAGAGGTCAGTTGAAGACCAGAGGGCTTTAGTGGGGCCCAGGCAGATTGAATGCTGGTACGAGGCAGCGCCTGAGCATTAGAATAATGTCATAATCAAGGGTAACGATTTATAATGTTGGAATATTAAAATGACTCAGTGTTAGAACCTGTGGATGTTATAATAACAGATACAACATTACCCTAGAAGAATTTCAGCTTTGAAAAGGCTGTTAAAGAAGATGTGACCTTTTGCTGAATTTGTAGACGTGCCAAGCCAAGAAAATGTAACGTAACTTTTCTGAGGGTTCGTGATAGTGGTTTTCGATAGCATTTTGAGGGGGGGAATTTAAAGCTGAACTGGCCCCATTTTTATATTATAGCACACTTTCGGGAACGCAATGCAAATTTTGAATACATTTTTAAAATACATTTTTAAGATAAAAAAGGTTTGTCAATGTAAATGAATGTTGGGTTGCGGGGGGCTGTCTGGCGTCACCCGCTTACCCCAAGAGCCTGGGCACGGGCTCTCACAGTGCCTTTCTCCTCCCTTGGGAGGCCTGTGGAAATAGGTGCAGACCTTCGGGGTCAGGCCAGTCCCTCCACGCTGCGGGAGGTGACGGAGCCACGGGAGCGGCTCTGCAGAACCGCAGGCGGAGTCTGACCGCCACCCCCTCCGCGGCTCCCGGGGTCATGGGCTGAGCAGGGTGCCATGGGGGTGCTGGGCAGCCCTGCTTCCAGTGAATGCTGCCTTGGAGTAAAGCTAACTGAGCACATGGCGTGCTCAACCTGCTGGCTGCGGACTGCCTGTGGTGCCCAGGTCATATCTTACACGGCTACGGCTTTCTACTGAGAAAATAAATATTTGGGAAAAGATGGTTGCCTGGTCGACCTAGAACAGTCACATACAGCACTTTTCAATCCCCCAGCTCTGCCACTTCCCAGCTGTGTGACCTTGGGCAAATAGCACAGCCTCTCTGTGACTCGGTTCTTTTTCTTTGTCAAATGGGATTAATGGTAACTCCCTAATTTTGTCATGAGAATTCAATGAGATGATCTTACCTAGAGCCTATAACAGAGAGGAGGCGTTTAGTAAGCATTGTAGTTGTAACAATTTATAATAATAATAATCTCCCCTTCCTGCTCCCCCTCCATTCAAACCACCCCTCCCTGGACGCTCACAGGTTCATCTCTCAACACCCTGGTATGTATTTCAGGCACAGAAACTTGACTCACTCCCAAATACCAGCAAGTTTCTAAGTGATAGACAGTTTGAAGCTTGGGCTTTTCTTGATGAACTAAAAGGAGTTTAAAAAACGTATTTCAAAATCTTCTAGCAAGTTGGGAGCCACAGCATGAGAGGGGAGAGTTCACACTTGCTGAAGGCCTGCCACGTGCTCTCAAAATTAATTCTCGCAGCCTTCATTCAGAAGAAGTATCATCACCTCCATTTGGCGGATGAGAAAACTGAGGCATAGATGCCAATTAATTTCGCCAACGTCAAATAGCAAGGAAAAGATGGCAATGGGATTCTGAAACTCTGAATGTTTGTCCCTAAAACCTTTCTCTTTCCACTAGGATGTCCCATCTTGCTTTCTGAGCCGGAGTATGACCCAGTTTTCACTTGGCCCCGGGGTCCACGGGGGGCAGGAGGGTCAGGTGCAGGGTAGGATGGGGTCAGAGGGAGAGGGCGTGGTCCAAGTTCACAAAGTCCCATGAAGTACTTTCCAAACGAACAACTAGAAGACATGGGTCTTTGATTGATGGGTCTTCGATTGATGGGTCTTGAACTCTTGATAATTCCCTGCTTTGGCCTAGAATACCCGGCTCCTACTTCCTCTGTAAAATACTGAGTGTGTCTCTTAGTGAGCACGGTCCTCCACGCAGGACAGTGGCAAGATGGGACTGAGCTGAAACAAGTGAAAGCGCTTGGAAAACAAAAGTGAATATACCAGGCAAAGGCAAGGTGCTCTAAACAGGGCATCTTCTGAACAGTGCAGGTTTCTTTCCAGACTCCATGTGTGTGTGTGTGTGTGTGTGTGTGTGTGTGTGTGTGTGTGTTAAATCTACTGGGAATCTCTAAAAATAGTAAACAAAACCTTAAAAAAATAAATGTAGTGGGATAACATTGTTTAGTAACACGATAGACTTTTCTTTTTCATCTCAGAGAGATCCTGCATGGCCACACCGACACGGGCCAGGCTTGACTAGCCCGGGATGAGCCGGGAAAGCGGGGAAAGGCGGACAGAACTGGCCTGAGTGAAGTGAGGCCACACGACAGAGAGGGACCAAGTCTGGGGCCGTGAGTGGTGACGTCCGTCCAGCAGATGACGGGTGAGCGCAGGAGGCTCAGAACCGAGACCAAGAACCAACTAAGGGGTCAGAAGTCTGCCGTTAGGTGACTTGGATGCAGATCTAATGGACCAAGAGGTCCACCCAAAGCGCAGACCAAAGGGATGGTGGTGCACGATGGCCGGCTTGCAGACGCGGGGGAAGGCGACTCGGAATAGGAATGCGCCCCTCCCAGAGTCACCCAGCGTGGCCAGCGAGCAGAGATCTAGTCCAGGGAACCAAGGCCCACTGGCTGCCTCCCCTGTCCACTCCCGCTGAACCCCAAAGTTTTTATCCGGCCCGCAGGGCTGGAACGAGCCACAGGCGGCAGCTGCCCATCCTTTGGTCTCCAGCCATAAAGAGACAACAGAATGGAAAAATAATTAAAGAATAAGAGCAGAGGTTGAGGGGCTGTGCGTTGGGAGGGGGAGGGCGGAGGGCTGAGGAGGCGATTTCCAGGGGAGAGAGGGACCGAGGGTTGGAGAGGCTGCCGTCGAGATAGCCAACAGATGCGATTCTTCAGATAAGCGTAGCAATTTAGATAAATCTCAGGCTTTGGAGCTGGTCGCCTGCGTCCCCTCTCCTCCGTCTGCCTTTTTTCAATTTTATCTCTGAACCGAGGGAGGGGGCGGGGAGGGCAGGGAACTCTGAGGGGTGACGAGATGGGAGGAGGGGAGGGCAGCGAGGGGGGCCAACTTCATCTTCGGGGACTTTGGTTTTTCTTTTTAATGTGTTTTCCCCAGAAGGTGGGAAATGCCAACACACACTCGGAGACCTAGAAGGCGGCCTATGTTTTTTAAAAAGCGGCAGACAAAAATCAAAATATTTGAAAATGTATTTCATGGTAATTATGTCATATTTCATGGGCTGGTGCCACTACTGAAAGAGAGGCTGAATGCCTTAATTTGTATAGAAATTGTAATCATTTGTTCATTTCAAGGTGAAAATTGCATTTTTTAATTTAAATTGTATCCTGCATGATAGTCTATTATCTAGTAAAATTGTCTCCATGTCTGAATGCCTTATATGCAGCTGCAATGCTTGTTACAAATCCACTTATATTCATAAAAGCAGGTGGACATCTCAGGAAATGGAAGCCGTTGTGTGTGCGGGCGTGTGGATGCGTGTGGATGCGTGTGGAGGCGGCAGCTCCCCTGCCCATCGCTCATTCCTGTCTTCCCGGCTCCCCTGCCCCACCCCCCCACCTCTGCCTCTCACGTGGGCCTTCCCGGATCTGCTTAACAAATGATAATTAGTTGGAACAAATGAGGAAGCTGTGCAACGTGAAAGCGCACAGCCTGGACGGAGCTGGGGCTCCGGCTCCACCTTGCTGCAGGCCCCTGCGCAGGTTGCAGCCTTGATCCCCGCTCCGGGCCTCGGTTTCCCCCATCTGTAAAGTCAGAAGCTGGACTTCCCTCGAGTGAAAGGTCCATGCTCACATTGGCAGTGAGGTGAGAGCCTGGCCCCGGAGCCCGACCACCCGACACCGAAGCCGGGTCCTGCTGCCAGTGGGCTGTGCGATGCCGCACAGACCCCTTCCCCTCGCTGGGACCCGGCTGCCTCCTCTGCAGAATGAGCCAACAGCAGACTCTACCGCATCTGGTTGTTGTCAGCAAACTACGGCCGGCGAGCCAAACCCACCTGCTGCCTGTCTGTACGGCTTGACGGCCAACGGTGCTTTCTCCATGTTTTTAAATTTATTTTTTACATTTTTTGATTCATTTTTCTGGCTGAAAAATCGAGAACAATCTATGGTGATGTGAAATTACATGAATTTCAGGTTTAAGGGTCCAATACTAAAGTTTCACTGGGACACAGACACGCTCATGGGTTTCCGTGTGGCTGCTGTGGGCAAGGTCAGAGCTGGGTGGTTGTGACAGAGACCTCGCAGCCCACAAAGCCTGAAATATTCATTGTCTGGCCTTTAATGGAGAAAGCTCGCCAGCCCCTGAAATAGCATAAATAAAGTGCCTACCCCAGGGTTGGTGCATCCTAAGCATTACTTCTTATTGGCACGGTGGGGGATTTAAGGAAGTTTGGGTGTCAGGAAAACAAACCCCAACCAGTATTTGTTGAAAAGCTATCATGTGCCCAGCTTATACCTGGTACGAAGGTACACAATTTCTCACTGGGGCGAAAACCAGAATTAAGAACACTGTTTTCCCTGAAGAACTTTTGCCCGGAGTTTTCTTGAAAATTCCGTAGCACTGGTTTAACCCTGGGATGTCAGAAGGGGCGCCGGAACGGAAGTCAGCTGTTCTTGTCCACCCAACTGCTCTGCAAAATGGGTCCCTTTCAGCAAAAAGTACAGCTGCGCACACTCCGTGCCTCGTGTACAGGGTTGGCATGTTCTTGGCACATAGCAACTGTCCAGATGCTTAACGTCTTCTCCTTTCATTGGGTAGATTCCCTGGTCATCGCTGGACCCTGTATAGAAGCACCTACTGCGCATCTTGTAGCCCAGCCCATTCATTCGTCCACTCATCATCCACCCATCCACCCATCCATCCATCCAACAGTTCCCAAGCATCTCCTCTGTCTCAGGCACTGTCCCAGAGGAGGCTCCCCGGGTTCTCACTGGACTCCAGGCTCCCTTCGATGAAGGAGAACAAACTCCTGCCCTGGAACCCAGGCTGAGTGTCCTCTGGGGAGTGACTTCATCCCTCAGCCTCATCTCCCCAACCAGGAAGTGGAGGTAATAATGTCCTTCTCCCGCACAGGATTGTGGAGGAGGGTTTGAGACAGTGTGTGTCCAAATGCCTTGCCAACTGTAGAGCCGCACCATTGCTGTGTAAGGGTTGACCTTCACCCGCAGTTAGGGATGACTTGCCAGAGGCCACGTGGCTGAAGTGACCCAGACGAGGCTCACAACGGTGCCCGGTGCTGCGGACTGAATGTTTGTGTCCATTTCCCCAAAACTCCCACGGCAACGCCCTAATGCTCCGGTGTGATTGCACTTGGAGACGGGCCTTCGGGAGGTAAGTTTGGTCACATAGGTCATGATCAAACAAACGAGTTAATGAATATACGGGGAGGGCCTGAACTGAGAATTCAGAGTCATGGCCTCCAGCCCCGGTTATACTGGAATGGAACGAAGTCCCCTGTCCTCTCTGGACTTTGTTCTCAATATTTGTTGGGAGGGATTCTCCTATAAAGTAGGTTGGCCAAACCCATTTTATAGACCAAGAAGTCTTGGAGGGATTGAGTTTCATGCCAAGGCCACCCACAGCACTAGGATTTGACCCTGGTTCATCTGGTCCCGAAGCCCACACACGTCTCTATGCGTCCACCCTGAATGCGCCTCCCAACCCAGACCCCTGCCCTGTCTCCAGGTTGGGACCAGCGGCACATCCTGCGGCTGCCGCTGAAACTCCCCACTTGGGGCCCCTCGCTCTGCAGAATGCTCCACACCCCCGGACCCGGCCACTCCCGAACCAGCCACACCGGGTCAGAGAGCGCACTGTCACAGCGTACCAAACCGAAACCGGGCATACAGCCACATCCCGCTGTCTTCTGGAAAGAACCAGATCAACTGCTACTCTGGTAGGAGTGGAAAAATTCCGTTAATGGCGTGAGTCCCGACGTGGTGTAGAGGGACCGAGGCCTCGGTCTCCCAGCCTCTGAGTAACGGAACCAGCCCCTTCCGGATCCAACTCTGCCACTTGACATTTTGGGCCAGATACTTCTCTGTTGAGACAATTGTCCTATGCATTGCAGGAGGGTTAGCCACAGTCCTGGCCTCTGCTCACTATATGCCAGTAGCAGCCCACTCGCTCTGTTCCGACAACAAAAGCAGGTCTCCAGACATTGCCAAAGGGCTCCTCGGGGGCCAGCATCCCCCAGGTTGAGAACCACTGCTCTGATCTTAAGCACAGCCGGGTCCTTCTCTGTTCTTTCTTGCAGGAAAATGATTGTTATCCTAGATGGTACTTTTCCATGCTGCAGGCTTCTAATGGTTCATAACGCATGTTCAGCACCTACTAAGTACCAGGCATTAAACCTCTAACACAGACTAACTCAATCACAGCAGCTCTTGGGAGCAGGAATCATACTATCCCATTTTACAGAGGAGGAGACTGGGGCACAGAGAAATTAGATGAGACACAACTGGCCTCTGTCCCTGCCACAGCCAGACTTGCTGCGGGGCATTCGCTCACACTCATGGTCTCATTCAATCCCAGCAACTTTGCACGTCATGATGTTATGATGCTCGGATTCCAGAGGAGGAAACTGGGGCTCATGTGGTTTCCATGAGGTCACCCAGTGTCCCACAGCTGAAGCAACGGGCAGAGCCAGGGTTTGAACCCCAACCTCATGGGAATGCCCACTACCGTCCCACCATTCCAGGCTGCTCCTTGGAGACTTGTAAGTGTACTTTCAGCTTGACAGGTGCTTAGAGATCGTCCCCTTATTCAACAAATAGTTACTGATGCCCACTCCGTGCCAGGCCCCACGGTGAAGAATATGGGCTCTTCCTTATCTTTCAGGGACACACGCTGAACTGTCTAAGGATGAAATGATGTGGGATCTGAGATTTGCTCCACACGTAGCCCAGGATATGCAGGGGAGGTGGGCGAGGGTGCGGATGAAACAAGCATGGTGGGAAGTTGATAATTACTGAAGCCTCCTGTGAAATTTTCCATCCTACCATGTGGTTAGAAGTGTGGATACAGGTTCCTTGTCTGCTTTCAAATCCCTACTCTGCCACCTCTGGCGTAATTTCTGATAACTTTCTTCTCTCTAGACCTCAGCGTCCTCATCTGTGGAATGAGGGGATAAGATGCGGCCTGCAGGGTTGTTGTGGGGATTAAATGAGATAATAGAACATGTGGCTGTTCCTGCACAGAGCAAGGACCTGGCCGACAGCAGGGCTCCTCAGGGGTCACAGAAGCTGCTCTTTCTCCACCATGAGTGTCTTGCCAGTAACGGCCCAGAAGACCCAACACTGTCACGAAGCTCATTCTAGCGCATCCCCAGGGCTCCAGGCCTACTTGCCAGGGAAGCCGTGGGCCCTGTGAGGGCCCCGGAGGGCCTCTGACCCCGAGTTATCTGCAGAGACAGGTGACGACGAAGCTCCTAATCCCCATGAGGGACTCAGAGTCCTTCAAGTCCATACCCCTTGGTCCCAGCTGTGGCGTGGCCTCATCTGGAATTGCTGGTGGCTGAGCTGCCAGCAAGATCCTTGCAAAGCAGGTAAAGGGACCCTCGCACCTATGCAGCCCCCTCTGCTCTGTCGAGGGGTGCCCTCTTTCCCTCATCATCTCTCTGGGCTGGCTGAATTACTTCGATGTTCCCAGGCTCTCGGGAGTTGGCGTGGAGTGCTGGGAGCTCTCTGGGGATCCCGGTGGGATTCGGGGCGTGGATGGACTCACGCGTGAACTGCTCCCAGCGCAGCATCTGTCCACTGGGAAGGGCGGGACGTCTCAGGCCCAGAGGGCTGTGGTTTGGGGAAGGGGCCTCCACCCACCAAACATTCCTCGTCCTGCCTCACACTTCCCAGAATGCCTTGCAGTAGGCGGAGCCACAGGGCCAATTGCGTGAGATAAAATGGCGACGCCCTGGGAGCATCTTCACACGCTACTGCCACCGTTGCGGGGAGGAGTTAACGCTCTGTGACTCCGCGGGACGAGCGCGCCGCGTCTGCAGCGCTCCGGGATCCCAGCCGGGTGTCTCTTCCCCGGGCCGATTTCCATCTGGCTCCTTGAGTTATCGTAAACCGTAACAGCTTTCAGTGACTCCTGTACCCGTCCTAGTGAATTATCGAACCTGAAGATGGTCTTGGGAACCCCCAAACCCTGAAAGAAGTGAGTGTAAGAAGTGAGGGTGGTTGAGGCCCGTCCCCCTAACTTCACACTGCCTTTGCGTTCTTCCGTCCTAAAAGAACTATACCGAACGTGGCACTATGAGAACGGCCCCCTGTGTGCCGTGGGGGTTCACGGGCCAATCCGTTCTGGGTACAAAATCACAAATGGAGACCATGACAATGAGCTCACCCCTTGACAGCACAGGGTGACTGGGCAGGGCTTGATGACCTCATGGCCCCACTGCTGGCTGTGTAAGGCCGGTCTGCGAGGGTGTGTGAGGGGCTACAGCGCTGTTGGTGGGAGTGGGGAGCTGGAGGCCACCCTGGCATGCATCCCTCCGGGACTGGAGAGGTGAAATTTCATGGAATGGTACGTAGCACACAGAGCCGATGCTCCGACACAGTCACGTGGAGGAAGTTCAGTGTTACCGGAAAGTGAGAGGAAACCGGAAGAAAATCCGCAGCACAAAGAGATGTATGCAAATGCATCACATGCACCAAGACTCTCAGGAAGTAACATTCAACATGGCGGGTGCTAACCAAGCAAAGAAAATGATAAAATAAGGCAATGAATTCACGTAGGATGAGAGATTACAGGGTTATGGGAGGCACCATAGGTTATAAAATTACTGACATAACTGTGGCCTATTTGTCTTGTCCCCTTTGAGGGTTTTCTCATTTTGTTGTCCCTCTTCCCACCCTTTACTTCAGGCAAACACATCAGTACTCATCGATTTTGATAAAGTTCCTTTTGCTTCCCGAGCCTCACAGTGCCCTCCTTCCTCCTGCAGCCCGGGAACCAGGTGTGCTGTTGGGGGCATCTGGGAGCCTCCCCCCACATACTCAGGGGTCTCAGTTCTGACTGCAGCTTAGCACCTCTGGGGACACTTGATCATCCCATCCCCCACCATGAGGCTAATACAATTGTCTGGGGTGGGGTCTGGCCCCCCCATCGGCCCTTTAAATGGCCCCAGGTTGCACCCAGGAATGGGGACTATTGGAAGGGGTGCTCCCGCCCCAGCTTCCCTCTTTTGGGGCCCCTCCCACATTCTCTACAGTTTTCTACATGTTTCTCCCCAACTCAGTTGTTACTGAACCACCTTGAATGGGACCAGCCTCTCAGGCAAATGTTTCTTTTGAGACAAACTGTTTTTAAACTGTTGGAGCAGATGAGACACACACGTCCTTGTTCAGCTCAACCTGCAATCATTTATTTTTCAGCCTCCCCCAGATTCAGCTCCTAATTCCCCCTGGATCCTGGTCCTCTTACTTGAGAGAAAGAAAAGTCTTCTTTTTAACACTTTGAAACAGCTGGGATCCACCCCACCACCTGTCTGCCCGTGGCTTTATCAGGAGCGCATGGGTTTGAGGCAGTAAGCCCAGGGGTTAAGGGCAGGCTAGGGGGTCATCTGGGCCTGGGCTTGATGTTGCCAACAGGGAGACATCCCTAGGGGAGTGTCCCTAGGCGGGAGACCTGGAGCGGGACCCAACTTCTCATCCTAACATGCGCCATTTTGAGAATGAACAGGAAAGGGATGCGCAGGTTGCTCGACGCAGTATCTAGCACATATAACATGTATCGTGAAGAGAAAACTACTCTTAGCAGCTCCAGTTGGTGATGCCACCAAGCACTAGGTCTGCCCACAGAACCAAGGGCCCAAGAAAGTACAGCAAGCAGCCTAGGGGAAGTGGTCCGAGTTTATGGAGAACTTCAAGGACCAGTGGTCGCATGGAGCCCATTTCCCTGCAGGTGAGACAGAGCCACACCTTGTCTTTCTGGCCATGGGACCAGGAAAAGAGGCTCCTGTGAGCGGGAGTGTGGGAGAAAATTGTCTGTTTTCTAGTTGGTGTTTTCCTTGGGGTCGTAAGCTGAGCTTTGCCCGAGGGAGCATGTTTGGTTCCTCCCAGAGAGAGAATGGAGGCAACTGGAGCCGAATATGCTCTCTCTGGTGCCTCAGGATACTGCGTCCCTGCTCCCTGCATGGGCTGCTGACATCCTCAGGGGCAGGAAAAGGATTCTGTGTTCAGAGTAAGTCCACAGCAGTGTGGTCAATGGAGGGCGTCGTTCTGGAAGCTGTACTCTTTAAAGGACCAAATACTGTAGACTCAACTCCGCAACAGTTGGGATTGTAGTCAGAAGCCCCTGTCCCTCTGTCCTGCATGTCCCTCCCTCCTGCGCGTCCCTCCTCACCTCAGTGGCTGCACCTATCTCCTCTCCCAGGAGCCTCTTCCCTGTCCTGTGCAGGGAGAGGCTGTGAAACTCGCCCACCCCGAGGTGTGCATGAGCCATGAGATGAGGAACAGCCTGCCACGTTATGTGGCATGTCGTGGCAGCAGCCGACTGGCACACTGGTCTATCCAGGACCCATTCCTCTCCATTCCTTCAGACGCAGACACCTGGTCTTATTCCGGGCAAGTAGGGTGCCTGGGAAGAAGACTGTGTTTCTCAGCTTTCCATGGACGTAAGCAAAGGTTTTTGAGTGGGACTCCTAGAAAATGTCCCGAAGGGGGCAGGGGTCAGAGAGCTCCAGGCAGGCCCCTGAAGGGCAGGCTGGGTCTGGGAGCTCCTTGGCCTCATGCGGAGCTGCCTTCCCAGCACTGGTGTTGGGCAGCTCTGAGTTGGCCCAGTGCTCTTGGGGCTGCTCCAGGACCGGCCCTTGGCTCAGTTTCTTGCCGTGGTAACCTGGAAGGTCCTTAGGGATCATCTAGCCTGCTTTTAAAAAAATACACGGAATTAGGGCCTGGCACAGGGAGAAGGCTGTCTCCGGATCCACAGCAAGTCATACGCAGAGCTGAGAGTAGAATTTGACTAGTTTGTGACTCTCCCGGTATCTTCCTAACTTCCTGAATGACAGGTGCCTGGTTGGGAGCCGGGGGAGGGGTGGAGGGAGGAATGAGGTTGGGAGCCCTGGTTCTGGCATGAGCTACCTGGATGGACTCCATACGGGGCTGGAACAGAGCTCATCCTGCTGCAGGGACTCTGTCGGGCAGAGGGAGGATGCTGGGGCAGCTGGCCGCCTGGTCTCAGACCCCGGGCTTCAGACTCAACCTCCCTTAGCTCGGCCCTGGAGAACTTGGCCAGCTTGGATGGACCGGGTCCGCATGAGCACCTTACCACCCCGTCATGCACAGCTTCTCCCAACAACTCCTCCATCATGGCCCCTTCCTGTTCAGATCATCCGGGTAAACCAGTACCCTGGAATGACATGGGGACCCTGGTTTAGAGCCAGGGGAGCCTGGGTGGAGTAGACGCTGCTGGTCCTGGCCCAGGTGCCCTTCACTGGGCCAGCAACCCTGTCCTCTGACCTATGCGAATGCTGTTGCCAAGGGCCCATTGCTGCGCCTTTCTCTGGAGAACGGGCCCCAGCCCATAGGAGCCACTGTAACCGCAGATGCTTAGGCACATACGCCCTCTACCCACCCACCCACCCACATCCCTGGGACAGCCGACAGCCATTACTGTGGGACAGAAGGCCAGTTCCTGGTCTCAAGGTGAGACTCTGTGCTGAACTCACGCCTGGAGCTCCCTGCAGTGTTAGAATGAGGCAAGGTCCCAGGTAAAACTCCCTCTTTGCTTAGCCCCTTCCCCCACCTTCTCTTGCTTCCTTCATTCCCTTTCTGGTTTCTCTTGAGGGCTCTCCCCCAATAGTTCACCTGCCCAAGGATCCTCACAGCAGGCTCTGCTTCTGGGGCCATACGTGAGCTTCGGAGCTCCCTCCCACCCCGAAATGCGTGTCCCAGGAGACGGCCACAAAAGGTACAAAGCTTAGCAGCAGGAAAAGTTTGTCCTGGTAAAGAGAACTGAGGTTTTGCCAGAGAGATGTTTCAGCAGCTGCATCCACTGATCAAACGTCGATTAGGTAGCCACTGTGGGTCTAGCAGCTGCATGGCACGGAGGGACCCGTTGGGGCGTGAGAGAAATGCAGCGCCCAGTCGGGGGGCCCCTCTAAATTAGGTCCAATTACTTCTCCCCCACCCCACCCTGCAGACCCTTTCAGGGCAGCCACATGGTGGTGATGGAGTGAGTACACGGAACCTTGGAAATGCTTTTAATTTCTTTTAATGTATAACAGTTACGCCTGAGTTACAGAGGAAGCGCTTACAAGCAGGTAGTTAAAGCAAATGCCAGTTTCTCTTTCTAGTCTACTACTCCATATAGCTGAATAAATTATGGTGCGATTATATTTAAACACACGCCCTCGCGCCCACACGCACACCCCACTCACACTCTCGTGCACACATACACTTCCACGTGGAGGAAAACAGCTGTTGAGTCACACACGGAAGCAACCGAGTTGCAGTTACTAGGAAGAAGGAATGATCTAGAGTGCTATGTAGATATTTCCCGGGTAGGGGATTGGCCATGGCCAAGGCGACGGAGAAAGCATTCAATGCACGCTGTCTCTGAGCATTTCAAGATGGTGGCTGGAGAACCCCCACTGGTCTTGGCTTGGTGCCTCTACAGGAGGGGAGAAGACCTGTAGACCTCAAAAAGTGTCCAACGGGGAAGGGCACATCTGGGAGCTTGAGGAGAACATCGGTCTGAGAGAGGCCCCAGAGAATGTCTTTTTGGGGCAACCATGGAGTTTCACCAAGTTCCAGAATCCAAAGCGCCATGGACAACAACATTGGATTTTGGTGGAGTGGTCAGGGTCTGGGACCTGACCTATTCTCAAGCCACGGTCAGACTGGACATCCGACCTTCCCATCGCTCTTCTGGGCAAACCTCTCTTCATTCTTCCCTTCTCTCTCATCCCCCTGTCTCTCTTCTCCTTCATGTTCCACTGGCAAAAGAATGGCAAAGGCAAGTCAAGTAAAAAATAAGGAGTACAAAAGCATAGCTTGGTTCTTACACATCACTTCGTTTCTCTTGTCATAGCAAGAGAGAAATACCAAATGAAACAAACAAAAGCAATACAAATGAAAGAACCCAACAGAATTTGGAATGTATAATTTGAGACACACGATATGCAGATACATCCCTACAGGTGGTCCCTGGCACTAGCACGACACGCACTGTGGGGGGTTTTCCTTCCTTGTTTAGTATATATATTTATATATAGAAAAGTCAACTTCCTATAAACGAACAGCACATCACCACGTTTCCAACTAATGTACAATGAGCTCAGAAGAGGGGCTGCCCGTAGGGAGAACCGACAGCTACTTGTGATCAGTTGGAGGGAATATCTCTTATTTTGCTACAGACTCTATTTACAGGGGTGGATGGGGGTTGTTTCCGGGCTGGCCCAGCCACTGGGATTCAGGCCTCCTTTCTCAGGCTGCAGGTGACCCTGAAGAGTTTGGGGCCTCGTACCTCTCACCCCACACCATCTCTCTGGTGAGTTGTGAGCTGCCAACACAGGACTGAGTTTTATAGGCCGAGTTGGCTAAACAAAGCAACGCGTGCGGATTTAGAAGAAAACCCGTCTGGGTCAGGGTCTCTTTCTGAGGGAAGTGGGGGCCCCTGGGGGGAATAAGTCCTATGTTTTAGCAAGATGGTGGTTTGGGAGAACTCCAGAGAGGTGGGGTGTAATGAGAAGTCATTTGGTTTATTCCTATTTCATCACAGGGGGCAGAGATTTGTATTGGTCCCCGCACTGGAATGTCACCTCCTGGGGGTAGAGCCGAGCAGTTTTGATGTCACCTGCCTGACATCCCTTCGCCTGGGTAACGGGTAACAGGGTAGAGAGAGACTCAGGTGATTCCTGAGCCAGGCCTCCAGGAGGAAGGTTGGCCATTCGAGGAATGTGAATGAAGATTGTGACTGATCTTAAGGAAGAGCTGTTTCCTGGCTGTGAGAGCTACGGAAGCATGGACTGGGCCACCAAGGGACAGCACAGTCTTCCTTTTTGTCCAGAGCTTAAAGAGCCAAAAGTCTCCTAAGACGGATGTTGTAGTTGAAACCTGGGCTGAACTGGATGGGCCACACCCAGCTTGGGTGTCTGCCGCTACCAAAGAGTCTGTTTGTCCCCAACTATTAATAGGTTCTTCTCCACCAGAGATACGGGCCACCCTGGCGTGGTCCAGGACGGGTGTGATAGGACTGAGTCTGAAGACGAGAAACAGGGGAGCAGTATTCACAGAGGTGACGTCCATGCAGGAAAGTGTCCCGGCTCCCAGTAGGGAGCCCAACTCAAAGCCGCAGCCCAGCCCTCTGGGAATGTCTCATTGGCTGAGGGCGAGAGGCCTGGCTGGAGCAAGGAGGTGGCCTTATGTGCCCAAAGTGGGACAAGCAATTTGGTCCAGTCTTTGCGGATTCAGTGCTGTGTCTCCCGTCAGAGTGCCTTTTACCCAGCAGCACTTGAGAAAGGTGATCCAGGTGTAGACTACAATGATGATGATGGTGAAGATGAATCTAGTTTTGGTAAACGGGAAGGTAGTGAATAGTTCCAAGGGAGGCGTAGTCAGGGGCTTGAACCATTCCCCAGAGGTCTCGACTCTAAAGAAAAGGAGCTTGAGCAGGCTACTGGAGTGGCCAAGGAGGGCGCGTCCCTCTTCTCCAGAACCGTCGGTATCCCCCTCCACCCAGGGGTGGCAGTTTGAAGACTGACCACCTCTGTCCCTGCACAGCTGTGCTGCACCAGGAGACGGAGGCCTCTTGGCCAGGAGTGAATCAACACTGGAAGATGCCACTCTGGGTGGGGGTGGACAGGGACATGTGCCTGCCCCCAAATGCCAAGGGCAATCAGTGGTCTCATCTGTGGAGCAGGTAATCCCTGCTGGTCCAAAAAACCCTTCTCCAGAGCTCTGAGCTTCAGGGAAGTTCTCCACACCCCCCGCAACTTGAAGGGACTCCTCGGCAGATGGAGGCCCCCGCCTGGAAGACTGAGCACGTGACGGCGGGCTCGGGTCTCTGCGGAGGCTTTGTGAGAAATCAAAGCTACACGGAGCAGGCGCCTCTGGCAACAAAGGGCCGCTGCCCGTAAGCAGAGGGACCCCAGTAACAAACCCCCTTCTGAGCTGCCCTATGCCTCTTCACTCATGGGTCCTCAAGAGTTGATCCCTTCCCCCTCTCATCTGATCCAGTGAACGTGAAAACTGAGGGTTTTGTGGGCTCCCATGCCCCACATGGGGTGGGCAAAATTGAAACTTGGGCTTCAGTATGAAAGCCAGCTGCTTCTGGATGCGTTATTGGGTCCTTGTATCTTGGGCCACTCTACTGTTGACAAGCCCTGTCCCTACCCCCTGGTCTCTTCCTGGTTTTCAATGTCCCCCTGCCCCTGCCAGATTCCCCCCCTCCACCCAACAGAGGTGTGTGGAAACGGTCCGGAAGTCCTCAGAATTCCTGGGTGATTTCCCTGGGGAACCCCAGGGCCCGGTTCTCTCTCTGCTGGAGTCCCAGCGTCCAGAGGAGGAGTGGGCTGAGGTCCTGGCCGTGGGCCAGACGCTCACCTGGAGGGACCGGCTCTCAGCACTTCCAGCTGGGAGCGGCCTGTGAGCTCCTCCCCCACCTCTGGCCAGGGTCCCCACTGGAGTCCAAGGGCTCCAGGACCTCATCCCAAATACCACCCTCCTTTGGGTGCTCACGGTGCTCTATGGGGGGTGAGCTTCCATCTCTGTGCCTCACATGGCACAGAGGCTGTGACAAGCATTCGACTGGGCAAGGACTGTGGGCTGACCAGAAACCCTCCTAGGGAGGAAGTACAGGGGCGGACTCCAAGGTGGGGGTCACGCCAGGTCTCCAGCCACAGGTGGGTGATGGACTGGCTGTGCATGTCCAGAGGGCTGGCAATGAGAAGGGAATGGGCTCCTTTCCTGGCCTCCTGGGACCCCCAGGGCCAGGAGGGGACTGACGCTGGGAGGTTCAGGGATCAGTGAGGGCTGAGCTGGGACTTGGGTTGGGGCAAGTCGCCCCAGGGGCCCTAGTAGGCCTGGCCGGTTTCCACCGGCAGGAGTCCCAGCACCGCGGAGTGCTCCCCGAGCTTCATGCGACGCTGCGTGGAGAGGCTCACGTTTTTGGCCAGGTAATCAACAGCAGCTGGAAAGGAAAAAAAAGAAAAAAGAAAACTCCTAGAAATTAAAGTTCTTTTTCCTGTTCTTCTATCTGTCCCATATCTAGCCATCAAGCCATCCACCCACATCCATACTCATCCATTTATCCATAGATCCCTCATCCACTCATTCATCCATCCATCCATCTCGTCATAAAGCTCTTTCTTCTCACCTGTCTCCAATCATTCAGCAAATACTTACTTAAAACTTAATAATAATAATAATAATAATAATAATAATAATAGAACCTCAGCTCTCTCGTGGGTTCTGTAGGGAGGTCCAGAGGACACCTACGTTGTTGAGTGAAGAACTGGTCCATCTTTCTGTGTGTATATCATGGGGCCCAAGAAGTAACTAGGGCAAGGTCCTCCTGACTTCTTTGGACCCCGAACCCAGCTCATGGAGGAGGCAAAGTAAGATCCCTTACTCAAAACTTAAAGCTGCTTTTGAAGTTGAGTTGAGGGGTCCGTTCAGGGGAGGAGCCAGGGCCCTGATTTGCAGGAAGCTGAGACCGTCAGCCTTGTCAATTCTGATCACACAGGAGAAAGGGATGAGAGTTCGAGTGTGTGCTCGTGTGTGTGTGTGTGTGTGTGTGTGAGAGAGAGAGAGAGAGAGAGAGAGAGACAGAACAGTAGAAATGAGAATCTTGGTGAGGTAGCAATGGGCGTGAACACGAATGTTCCCACATGAGCAATACTTGCACAAGTATGTGTGCATGGATGTGGGTGAGTTGTGTACTCCTGCGTGAGCGGAACTGTGGGAACGCTCGTGCATGTACAGGTAACTGTGTACAGGTGAGTTCCACCTAAGCCATGCACATGTGTCAGAGTGTGTGTGTGCACAGATATGACTGTGTGTGCACGTGTCATCTGGACTGTGCTAACTGCACCTGCCTGAGGCTACGGCAGAAATCAGCCCTGACCAAGCGATTGTTCGGGCGTGTGACCAAGGCCTCCTGAGGCACACAGATGCTGCTTCCCAAGCCAGAATCGTGGCTGTGGCCGCTCCACCCCGCTGGGATCTCTCAAACCCAGGGGCGAGAGGAAGATGGACAGTGTTGCACCAGGGATCATGAGGCTGATCCCGACACTCGCTTTGTCACCTGCCCACTGAGGGACCCTGTGACATTCCACATGCCTTCCTGAGGCTGAGGGCTCCTGCCTAGGGTAGGTGGGTGGAGCCAGGAGGTGATGGGGAGCGCCAGAGGGCAAGGGCCAAGAACTGAGCTATGGGAGGCCATATTCCCTCAGGGTTCAAATGACCTGGGTTCAGATCCTGTGCCTGCCAACTTCGTGTAATCTTGAGTATCCCACTTCACCTACCCACGCCTCAGTTTCCTTGTCTGTAAAATGGGATAATAATGGCACCTAGGCTGAAGAGTTGCCATTATTGGTGAGAATGAAATGGGAAAATGCATGTAAAGTGGTTGGTTAGCTGGTTAGCAATGCGCCTGGCACACAGTGAGCTCAGCAGATGCGGGCCACTAATTTTATAATCAGAAGTGACCTTGGATGGGGCAAGAAGGAAACTGCCCTCTTCAATATGGAGTCCCAACCTCCTCCTATGCATGTGGCATTGGGCGAATCCCCTCGCCGTTCCAGACCTGTTTCCTTGCCCATCAAATGGAAAGAACAAGTTCTACCCTCCTCAAGGGCTGTTATGAGGATAAAGTAAGACTGTGCTTTAAGATGCTGAGCACAGAGGGCTGGCTCAGGGCAGGGTGGCCCCCTAGATTCCTAAAGAATGTGCAAATGTCTTGGGCGGAGCCGCTGGGTTGTGCCTGAGGTCACTCCACCTTTACCCTCCCAGCTGGTCGGGCAGAGGTGTAGGGGCCAGCCCTGCCCTTTCTGGGTCTGCCCGTTACTCTGGGTGGGCGTGGGGGAATCTCCCATCTCTGGCCTCAGGGGACCCTACTCTTCTGGCCACACCATCTCGGCAGGCAGCTTGCAGCGGCCTCATCTGGGCTCTAGGGCCCGCCCAATGGGGAGGAGTCTAACGTTCAGAGTCACAATGGGAACAGGAGGAGGAGGAGCTAATGTTCGCTGAGAGCTGGCCCCTGTCCTAGGCAGTTTCTGCGCGCCATCTCACAGCAGCTCTCTGAGGCTGGGGATAATGATTTATCCCCTCGTAACAGATGAGGAAACGGGGACCCTTCCCTGAGAGACGGCATAATTTGAAGGATCACATGGCTCCTAAGCTTGGAGCCAGGATTCAAACCCAGCCGTCTGAAGCTGGCTCCTGACCCCCCGCCACAACTTCACCCCGCAGCCCCCTGCAGTAGAACCCCAGCACTAAGAGTGCACGGGGCACACCCCAGATCCTGCGCTGGCCGCGTTCTCCACTCCGGAAATCTAAGTGACTTCTCCAAGGGCACATGGTCGAGTGCGGTGACGCTTCCTGAATCACCACAGGCTCTGCCCACCCCTCCTTACGCCACATCACGCCGCTCTCTGATGCCAGCCTCCTAGCTCTTCCTGCGGACGGGGCAGGAAGGTCTGGCTTTGAATAACAGTGATGAGAACAACAAAGTGAGACCCGCCGCCTCCAATGTATGAGCCCTTACTATGGGCCAGGCGGACATGGTCTCGCTGAGTTCTTTTGATAGCCCCAGGCTTTAGGTACAGCTGTTCCCATTTTACAGAGGGGGACACTGAGGCACCGAAAGATTTGCTGGCCCAGAGTCACGCACCGCACAGGAGATGGCAGAGCCTGAGTTTGTCCTGTTTGCACCTCTGATCACTCTCTCCCTTCCTCTTTAGCTTCTCCCAGTTACCAGCCATGGCCCAGCACACAGTAGGAGCTTCCCCAGGCCCTGCCAAGGTGAGCAAGGAAAGCCCAGGCCCTGCCAAGGTGAGCAAGAAGCCAAACTTTACCGATGACCCCGCCAACTCCAAGGGCACCCATCACGCCACGGAGCCTCTCCCTGGGGCCCAGCCGGGGGTCGGCGAGGGCAGGGCTGTGGCATTTCTCATTACGGCCTCTGTCAGCGGCCCTCCTGGTCCCTCTGTCTCTCCGTGTCTCCCCTTCTCTGCCTCGCACCCACGCTCAGGCTCCAAACGTCTCAAATTAGATTAAGCGGGAGTTGGCAGGAGATGCGGCCGTGATGCCAACCGGTAAACAAATCTCAGCCGTCAGCACTCTGTCAGCCCGAGGCCCCAGAGGAGGACCCTTCCAGACACCAGTTCTTATTAGAGTTGTCAGATCTATTAAAATTCTTTTCACACTTCTGCGTTCTATCAGCCCCGTCATTAGTGCGGCCCTGGCCTCTGGGAACACCAGGGCCATATTAATCTGCCGAGTGCCCTGTCCCTGTCCCCCTACCCCGACCCCCTCTGGGGATAGGAGAGAAAGACAGATGGATGGACAGTGGCTGAGGGCAGGAGAGGAGGGTGTGGCGGTATCCCCGTGCTGGGGAGTGGACGTGCACTCTGCCCTTTAAGGGTCTGGCCTGTGTTCACACGCTGTGCACACCTGAAGGCGAGGCCCTCTGGGGCGGGGCCGTGGGTGGGGCTGCGCACACACAGATGCACATGGTGGTGTGACCTCGGGCGAACAACCTCTCCGGGGTCCCATTTCCTCCTCTGTCCATTGGGAATAACTATACAGGATGGCAGTGAGGATGGGCCGCCAGGCCCACAGTAGATGCTCAATAAAAGGCCATCTCTCCTTCCTTCACACACACACATTTTTGTATCTTTACACCTCAAAGCCATGCACATACACACATTCATGAACACTCACGTAGAAGTTAGCTTCCGTGTGTGTGCCTCTGTACAGAGTGGGTGGGTGTGAAGCTGTGAATGTCAGTCCGCACACAGTGGGTCTAGGTGTGTACCATTATGAGGTAGGTGTCTTACCGTGAGTTTGGGGTTTGGCCAAAGAGAACTAGGTTTGAAGTTAGGAGCCCCAGGCCCCCTATTCACCTGCTGAGTGACCTTGGGTAAGTTCCTAGCCTCTCCCAGCCTTAGCTTGTATGCCTGCAACCTGAGGACAAATAACACCTGCCTTGGGTGGGGTTTTGAGAATCACAGGAAATGAGGAACGTGCGTCTCACTCAGTGCCTGCTTGGCAAAAACTCATGCACAGGACAGATGCGAGCAGATGACAGGCTAGACTGGGCGTGCGCAGGCAGTTCAGGACTTTTGCCTGTGGGCTGTGGGAGCCCAGTCGTAGGGACATTCAGTTGCCCATGAACATGGGGCGGGAGGTCAGGGGGAACACAGTGCATCCCTCCGTGGTCCCAGGATGTCAAAGTTGAGAGAGATGCTACAAGATTGAGTCTAATCCCCAGGCCCCCATTTCACAGACGGCAAAACTGAGGCTCAGGGAAGCAGCGTGCCTTGCCCACTCTCAGGGTACAAGTGGGGCAGACTTCCTCAGGCCCCTCCTAGCCCAACTCTGTGCGGTGGGGTTCTTGTGCTCATTCCCTCTGGGCTGGGCTGGGCTGGAGAGTGTGCTGAGTCAGGAGGAGGAGCCAGGGGAGCAGGGGTGGAGCTAGAGGGGAGAATGAGTGGGGCCAAGGCGGAGGAGGGATCACTCCGCCAGCTTCTAGGAGCAGAGGGGAACAAACACTCCTTTCTCGCCTCCTGGGCCCTTTCCCTTTTGATCCCCCCCCACCATCCCTGTGCTGACTCGGGGTTAATTTTATTTCCGAGCTGGGCAGGCGCCCCTAGAGTCGGGCACGGGGCTCCGGGTGTGACTAACGCCTGCCCCAGGCCGGGGCTCTAAACTCTTTATCAAGAGCACATGTGCCCTGCCGCTCTGCGCCTGGGCGTGTGGCTGGGGCAGCGGCGCCCTTGGCTCCTCTGGAAAACATCATGCGTATGGACGCACCCGACGCTCAAACGTGCGTGCACCCACGTTATTGTGCCTCCACACACTTGCTCCTCATGCGCACACATCCACGCACAGGTATACACACAGACGACACCGTGTGTCCAAGACTGGATGCACAGCTATACACAGGAGCCCACAGCCACACCTATGCAGACGCTCACATGTGCATGCACCCATATTTACACACAGCACACATTGTGTACCTGTCCACATACACCCTCCCAATAGACACACTCAGGCACATGTGTACACATGTGCATAGTCACACATACTTGCACACTCACACATATCCACATGCACGCATTTTTATTATTCATGTCTACATAATAACACGCACACCACATGGCAAACACAGAGGCACAAACATAGCGCCACACACGCCTGACGGCACATGTAAATACATGTGTTGTTACAGCCACACATGCTTATGTGACCAAATGTGTGCGCACATGCTCACATAAAAGCCCATGTGCATACCATACATGCACCATATGCTAATTTGAACTCACACGTGTGAATAATCACATGAACACATCCCTGCATGTGCCGCTCACATTCACACCCACATACACACACTCACCTGTGCACAAGAATGTGTGCACTGACACTTGTATGCTGGAATCCTCACAAATACACACACAGAAACGTACAAACTGTAACACATCCAAAACATGTATTCACTCTCATGCACACACAGGTGTGCACATACATCATATTCAAATGTGCACATGCAGGAGGAAGCCATGAACACAGCTGGGACATGGAGGCCAGCACAGCTGGCCCTCATTTAGCCATAGAGGCCAAGGTCATACGAGGAGGAGTGGGCTGGTGTGGGGAACAGGAAGCAGAGGTCAATGAGGCCGGCTGGGGCTATGGCGAGGGTGGGGGGTGTGAGGACAGCCTTGGGCTGGGAGGTCTCACCCTCTTGCCACACGCCCTTCTGATTAGTTTGACACCAGCAGGTGAGGCC
The DNA here is from genome assembly GCA_004027475.1 of Anoura caudifer. Lineage (NCBI taxonomy): Eukaryota > Metazoa > Chordata > Mammalia > Chiroptera > Phyllostomidae > Anoura > Anoura caudifer. The sequence continues at coordinate 174,032 of PVKU01003147.1, forward strand.
TTTGCCGGGAGGTGGAGCAGGAGGAGCAGCCAGTGACCTCAGCGACCTGTGCCCTCTTGGCCTGCCCTGCTGCTGCCCCGGCCAGCAGCTGGGAGCTGGGGCTGGGCTGCCTTCTGAGCTTTTGGTCTGAGGGTTTGCACGCCTGCCTCCAGGCAGAGTGCCAAGGGGACTGTGACTGGGCTGGGTGCGTGAGACCCGCTCAAAATTTTGGGAAACTGAGGCTGAAGACAAGGGTAGAGGACAGAGTTCCAAACACAGCAGTGCCCCACAGCCAGGGGACAGAAAGGGGCAGGGTCCCTAACGCCGCACTGTCCCACTCAGCGGCCGCCAGCCATGGGTGGCTCTGGAGCACCTGACAGGTAGCCGGTGAGACTGAGGAGCCAAATTTTACATTTTGATTTCATTGTACCCAATTTAAATTTAAACACTCAAATTCAGTTTAATTTAGTGGGTCAGAAACTTTTCAGTATCTTTGGAACAACTTGGGTATGTAAACCCACAATTTCCTCAGTAGTAAATTTTATGAAATATTAACGCAGATCAAGCATTTCCAATGAACACTTTGTGTCTGAACAAAAATGGGATGCATTTCAAAGAGGCAGAATGAAGAAAAGAATCTAAAATATCTCATTGATAATTTTATATGGATTGTATGTCAAAATGATCGCCTTTTAGATAGAATGTGTTAAATAAAATTCATTAGTAAAAACAATTTTGCTGTCACTTCTCACATTTTAAATGAACAACTTGTTAGCCCTGGCTGGGTGGCTCAGTTAGTTAAGTGTGTCGGCCCATACACCAAAAGGTTGTGGGTTCGATTCCCGGTCAGGCACCTATCTAGATTGCAGGTTCGATCCCCAGTAGGGGCACATATGGGAAGGCGATCCATTGATGTTTCTCTCTCACATCCATGGTCCCCTCTTTCTCTCTCTCTCTCTATCAATAAACATATCCTTGGGTGAGGGTTAAAAATAATAAAATAAATAGAATACGATGTGGCTCCTTGGAAATTTTAAATGCCATTTGCGGCTCATATTATGCAGGGGTGGGCAAAAGCAGGTTTATAGTTTTGAGTGGCATTCTTCTGAGTTCATCGAGGTATTGTCAGAATCGTAATGTGTGTGTCTTTCTGTGTGAACGACTGTGAACCCACTTTTGCCCGGCCCTGTGCGCCCACGGGACAGCTTTCCTCTGTGGCGGCTGCAGCGTGGCTGCTGGGGTCCAGCTCAGTATCATCTTAGCACGGCTGTTCCTCCTTTCTGGACCTCCATGTCCTCATCTGTGAGATGGGAACCCCCCACCCCAACACCCCCTTATAGCTCTCTACGAATAAGCAGGGGGCGGGGTGGGGAGGGGGAGGCCGGGGCGCCAGGCACTCACTCTGGCCGTACTGGCCGTACTGGTAGCCAGCCACGGGGTCCACGCTGTAGCCGGTGGTGCTGTAGGTGGGTGGGCAGTAGGACTGGGAGGTGGGCAGGCTGTCCCCCGCCTTGATGGAGTCCGCCCGCTGGCTGCAGCTGGCCGAGATGGAGGGGGCCGAGTCCAGGCCGCCGTGCAGTGGGGAGATGGAGAAGTCGGCCTGCGGCTGTGGTGGCACCGCGCTGGGGTTGCTCAGAATGCTCATCACCTGTGGGGAGAGACCATCCGCGTCGGCTGAGCGGCCGGGGTGGGTGCGTGAAGGACCCCAAAGATGCAAGAGCACCACAGGGATAATGCCAGGCCAGCCCCAGACAGGCCATTGCTGGAGTTTGTCTCTGGAGGTCCCTGCAGCATCGAGATCTTTGGGTGACCTGTCTGCTCGCCCTTGTGGGTAAGAGGGTTAGTGGTTTCTCCTGGGTGGTCCTGACCCATGGAGGCTTCCTCTGCTGTGAGCTCTGGGGTGAGGCGGGGCCTGTTCACCTTTGTAGCCCCAGGCCTGGCCCACTGAATGACTGCCAAGTGCATGAAGGAACGAATGAACAAACCAGCTAATTATGTCTTTCTTATCAGACAGGGAGCTTCCCAAGGACAGGGACTGCGCCCTCCCCAACAGACCGGGACACCCCACCTTCCAGCACAAAGGTTAGAGCAGGACTTGGGTCTGTCGGCTTCACCCCTCACCCCGTGCTAGGCCTGCTATACTTTTGACCTTGGCCAAGACCTGGTGCCCTCCTGGGAACGTACAACACCCATGCACATGGCCAGTCTGCCCAGTGGTCTCCCCAGAACCTTTCTTCGATTCTGGCAGCCCCTGGATGTCTGTGACCGTCCCCACCTTCTTGAGTGGCCTGGCTCAGCAAACAGAAACCCACAGTCAGCACTGGCAACTCGGACTGGCAGGGTGAGGCTCGTCCCTAGAGACTCCGCTTAAAGAGCCTGGTGTCAGTTCACTGGTGTGTTCACACATTCATTCAGCAAACATGCATTGACGGTGCCTAGACACCAGACCTGAGGCAGAGCCTGGGACTTCAGAGGACAGAGAGCCATGGTCACCACCCTCAGCTCGGGGAGTGTTTGGGTCTGGGGCAGGGGGGCACACGGCAACAGATCATCAGGGTATGGAGTGACGAGAGTTGTCACAGAGGCAGCTCAGGGGTCGATGCAAGCCCAGAGGAGGGCCCCCAGCCAGCCAGGTGGTCCACGTGGAGGAGGTGACACCTGCTGTTCAGCTCTCCAGAAGAGACAGTGGGGAGAGAGGGGCAGGCAGCAGGACTCCCTGCAGAGTGAGAGAGCACGGTGCTCTGGTCAGTCCAGGGGGGAGCGGGGGCAGAACTTTGTGCATCTAACCTGCAGGGCCCAGGACCCTGGTACCCTTCTGGTGATGCCACCCCCATGGGAGGGAGGGCCCAGTGCCCAGTGGGGCCAGGCTTGCTGACAGTCTGCCCAACGCCAAGCTAAAGAATCATGCCGCCGTCCTCGCTGGGCACACGACTGTGCTCTCTGACTCTGGTTTCCCCACCCACCTCCTGGGACACAGAGGGTGAAAGACATCCAAGCAACGACCTTGTGGCTGATGACATCTTCGTAAACGGTTGCCTTCTCACTCTTGACTTGCCCCTGCCGTAGACACGAGGGCATGGCCGGAACTGACATCCTTAGGCCAGGGACAGGCACGGAGCCCCTCCACTTCCTAGCTGTGCAGCCTCCGGGTGTCCCTGACCCTCTGTGACCACCCCACCCCGAGGGGCCGTGTGCCCTAACTCAGGTGATGACAGGCCTAACTCAGAGTGCGGCAGGGCGATGGGGTGTGCTCTGCAAGGGAAGGGCTTTGCGTCCAACCTGGCACGAGGGATGAGGGACGAGCTCAGGAATTAGCAGCCCTTCCTTCTAGCCCTCTTCTTCCCTGCCTGCGCCACCACCCCCCTCTTTCTCAGCCACAGACTCATGTGACTCTCCCACTGTAGAGCCGCACAGAGACACGTGGGACAGAGCTGCGAGGCCCGTTTCTCAGATGACAAACCTGAGGCCCATGCAGGACCTGGGGCTTCTCCCCATCTCGCAGTAGGGCCAGTTGGCCGGACCCCACTCGCTGTCCTGGTGAGCGCCAAGACTAACTCTCAAAGATGACTTTTAGGCATGCGACCCCTTTAGAGGTTCTTAATCCAAGGACCGGCCAGTTTGTCTCCTGGGCAGCTACTGGTGGGGGTCCTTCCCCCTACAACTCTTCCCTTGATGCTCCCCTCAGCGCTGGGGATACCCCCCTTTTGTCCTTTATCTGCCCCAACACCTTCACAGAGCCAGTCAGGCAAGACCTCCCCAAAAGAGGTGCGATCAGTACCAAAAAGAGCACGCCATGAGGAGCTGTAGCAGACAGCTTTCCAGGCAGGGGAATCAGCATGTGCAAAGGCCCTGAGGTGGGTGCAGAGAAAAGGGGGCAGGTCGCTGGTATGAGTGAAAACCGTGCACACTGCAAGGAGAATCCTTTGTCAGAGGGACTTGCATGGTGCCCAGTGGCTCGGGAGGCCTTGGACTCTGGGCCATTACCAGGCAGCTCTGAATCAGCTCAGGCCCGGGGAGCTCTTGCTGTAATGGGATTGGTTCAATGGGATTTGCCCTGGAACGTCAAACCAAATCCCCATCTGGGGTAGGTGTGAATGGCGGGAGGCGGCATCTGCTTACTCTGTCCCAGAGCCCCTGGAGGCCTGTGGATCGAAGGGCTTCCATTTCGTTCAGCCCCGTCTGTTTGCGTGGCAGCTTCCAAGCAAATGGGGCAGGACTCAGCTGAAGGGAGGTGGGAGGTAGGAGCAGTGACTTCTCAATTAAATACACTATTACTGCCCCCACCCTGCAGATGGGGGAGTGAAAGGTGCACCTGAGAGAACACAACCAGTGAGTGGCAGGACTGGGATACGAACCCGGGTCCCTCTGACTTCTAGCGTGTTCTTCCCCACAACAAGCAGCGCTGGAGAGAACGGACAGAACAGAGAGAGGCTCTTCGCAACCACTGTGCAGAGCCCTGTAGGCCCGGGTGGCCCTCTGGGCCTCCAGTTGGCCCGTGGGCTCCCCGGAGCCCCTTTTTGCCCTCAGAAGCAGAAAGCGTTTGCCCACCATTAGGGGCCTAGCTGAGGCCTGGAGCCTGCAAACTTTTGAACTTGAGGAAGTCCTGGTCTGATGCGGTAATCCACCCCCCTCAAGAATGCTAAGGCCTCTCCCTGGTGGGTTTTACTTTTTTCCCGGTGACCTTGCTTTCACTAATGTATTACTTCTTGGTACGTTACCGTTACTAACTCAAAATCAATACCGACCTCCACATCTGTAAGGTTTTATCTGAAGGCAAATCTCCCGGCTGTCCGTCAGGCTGAGTGACAGCCATCCCTTCCTCTCCCCCCCACCGGCCATGGCCCCCCGCCCGCCCCCAGTCCCTTCCTCTCCCTCTGCTCTAAATCAGTCCCAGCCTCCACCAGACTAAATCAATAAGGGGCTGGCCTCACCCCCCCCTTCCGCCGCTGGGGAGAAGCTTGCAGGTTTTGGGGGGGTGGGAGCCGAGGGAGCCCCGTGCCAGCCCCTCTTCCACATCCTCTGCTCACCGCCCCCTCCCCCGGGACTTGCTGGCGCTCCCCTACTTTAAAAGAAGGGGCTGGGAGAAATGTAATTAATTCCCTCCGTTCCTGAGCTGGCCCGCAGGGCCTGGGACCGAGGAGGCTGAGCTGAGAGATCTGCACCCTCTGTGATAACCGAACGTGGCTTTGGGAGCGAGGCTGCAATTAGAAGGGGCGATCACCATCACGGGGGCTCTGTGGCAGGGTTCGGGGTAGATGAGCGGGGGCCTCCGCAGAAAGCAGGGGAGGGCGGGAGGGGCAGGGGCTGAGACCGATGAGGTCAGGACATTGGACCTGGAGGTGAGACTGGGGCTGGAATGGAGCCAAAGACCACTCACGCCAGCAGGCCGGTCGGAAGGCACACCACGCAATGCCAGAGGAGGACCAGGCAGAGATTTCAGCAAGGGCGCAGGGCCGGCCGCTCAGCGCTCTGCGGGGCTTCCCTGCCGCTCTGGGAGCAGCACATCGGCAGTAGCATCCATGCGCTGCTGCTGACCGCCTGTGGCCCTGGGCAATTTCTTTAACCCTCTGAGCCTCAGTTTTCTCATCTGTATAATGGGAATGATAATACTTGTAGCTGCCTATAGGGTCGCTGAAAGGATTAAATGAGTAAAACACATTAAGACAGCACCTGGCACACCACTGGTTCTCAGCAAATGCAGTCTCCCCCTCCTCTCCCACCCGTTTTGGAAGGGACCCAGCCGAAGGGAACATAATCAGTCAAGGACAGACTCAGGGGATCGCTGTTCCCGGTCGGGGACCATGTTGTCTTCATCTTTTCTTCCCCGTGGGGCCTGGTACACAGTGGGTGCTTTCTGAACAGAGAATTAATTACTCCGCCTCCATGAAGAAGCTGCGGCCTAGGCTCTGGAAAAGCAGCCAGAGGTGTGTCCCTTGGATAAGCCACACCCCCCCTTTGGCCCAAATGTGCTCATCTACAGTGAGGGGGTGGTACCAAAGGACACAGGGTCCTGAGAGTGAACCTGTGAAGTCTGCGGTTGAGACACAGCACGGCCCAGAATCACTCAGGCAGCCCGCACCGCACCTCTGTGGGGACGCACCCCTGAGGCCAGGAAGGGGATCCATCACTCAGAACCACCTCTTGTCTGATTGGCTAAATAGCTTTTCCTCAAAACTCCGAAGAACCAGCATGAAAATCCTTCACAGGGGCATCTCTCCTTTTCTTAAACTCGTTAGTACGTTTAATATGTGCACACGCTTGCACGTAAACATACCAGAAGACACCCATGAAACCTGAGAGGCACCTTGGAGATTGCTGCACTTCCCAGGTGAGGAAGCCGAGGCTCTGAGAAGGGCAGCACTTGCCCTTGGGGAGCACGTCACCACAAAATCAGAGCAGTCGCGCAGGCCAGCGGCTCACTGCCCCGCCCCCGCTGCCCGCCCCCCAGGCTTGGTTCCGAAAGGGCCTGCTGGCTCGCCGCGCACTGACCATGCTTGTCGCCAAGCCTCACATCCGCACAGCCGGTGGCAGCCCTGGCCCCCCCCCCCCGGTCTAACTGATTCCCCCCCTTGGCTTCCACTAGAGGTGAGAGGAGCGGGCATGTTTGGGGGGCAGCCTGCAGAGAGGAGGCAAGGAAGGGCACAGCTTGCCGGGAATGTCTGGACTGAGTGAAGTAGGTCTCCTTCGGGCCCAGAACTGTCCCAGGCTGGGAGAACCCAGCCCACGACTTGCCCTGGTCCCTAAGGGTCTGGGGCCCGGAGTCCATCCCTGTGTCCATCTCTGTGAGAAGAGGGGACAGGGCCACTCTCCTGGGGTTTGTCCTCTCAGCCACTGCTTCTTCACCTTGGCTGCCCAGTGGAATCAAAGAGTCTTTCAAAATGCTGATGCCCGGGCTCCACCCCTTAGAGATTCTGGCTTATCGTTCTAAGGATCCGGGCACCAGAATTTTTTAAAGCTCATTCAGTGCATTCTGATGCGCAGCAAGGTTAAGTACCACGCCCTCCAATCATCACCACGATTGCTGCACGCACACCATATGGCTACACATCCACATCCAGGTGGGGGAGACACGACCACACCCCCCACAGAATGCAACAGACGCGTGTGCTGGAACACACACAGGCCCACGTGAACACAGGAGAATGCACATGAAAACACCCCCCGCCCCCACGCACTGCTAGGCCACACGCCATCCGCATGCTTCAGAGACGCGCAGGCAAGTCACACACACACCTGTGCACACTGCAGCCTCACAACTCTATAATCGCCAGCGCACCGAGGCTCACCCATGTGCCTCCAGGAGCCCTTCTCCAGCATGAAACAGACACTCGGATACACATCACGCAAACAGACCCCTGCCCATTCCGCCACCTGTCCCCAGCTCCACGCTGGGATTAGTGCAAGCGAGAAATCACCCAGCCAGGCGACCCACCCTCCCTCTCCCGCTCAGTTCTGCTAAGAGGATCTGGGCCCCCGCCCCTCTCCCTGCCCCCTGTGGACAGCGGTAATGGGCTTCGGGTGCCGACTTTGAGCTTCCAAACAAGATTTCCTGCAGGCTTCCCTGTTCCCACCCCCTTTCCCTGCCATCTCTGTCTCCTGGCCCTCTCCCTGTACCCCCTCCACGTCCATAGTTCATCCCGTGGCCCCCACCCACCAGGAGAGCCGATGTCCAGGCATGGCGCTCCGCCGACTGCAGCCTCAGCCCCTGCCTCCAGCTCCTCATCCATCACCACCCAGCTCTCCAGGGAGGCTCCCCTACGTCTGCCTGCCGTCACTCTTGCACAAGCGCAGCACCTTGGTTTCCAAAGCATTTCCCTTCAAGCCTATAACTACTCTAGGAAGCACTGACAGCCCACTTTTCAGTTCAGGAAACTGAGGATTAGGGGCTCATCCAGAATTTCCTAGGGGATGCCTGGCTGTGTTGGGGCAAGGACGCCTGCCCTGGCTGTGGTCTTCATCACCATGGAAGGCTCTGGGCCGTTCTAACTCGTGTGTGTGCACGTGCTGAGCAGGTGTCTATGGGAATATCACACATGTGAGATTAGTGTGTGCATGCACACACATATGTGCATGAGGGAGCTCTGTGTGTAGTCTGCGAATCATGTGTTTATGAGTCGGCACATGTGCAAATCTGTGCACTCACGTGTGATTATCATGTGTATTGCATGTGCACACACATGAATACTTCACATGTACTCCCATGTGGGCGTGTGTCCTGTTGACCTCTCTAGTTGACCTCACCAAGGGCCTGGGGACTCAGGAGCTCAGAGGGCACTTGGTAAGCACCAGGTCATTGACTGCCCTCTCGGACTTCCCACCCCACACTCTGGCAGGCTATCCCTTCCTCCCATGTGGGAGTTCAACATGCGAGACCTAAGAAGACTCATGAGACAGGCTGTGTGCGACCGAAGAGGAATTTCTGAGAGAAAGGATTCAGCCAAGACTTCAGTAAAAGCCTCCTAGGCTCAGAAAGGCTGAGCCACAGAAGGCTGTGAAGTCTTGGGTTTGGGTCCCGCCCAGAGAAAACTTGCAGCCCTACTGTGGCCCCACCTTCCGCTCTGGGCACCGATGGATCCTGACCCTGGATCTAACCAGCAACTGCTGGGGGTAGACTTGGTGTCCTACTCCTAGTGCCTGGCACATAGTAGGTGTCCAACAAACATCTGCGAGTAAGTGAATGAATGCCTGGCTGAATTCCCGAATGAGTGAGTGAGTCCATCTGTTTATCCCCAGCACAGGGCCTGGTACAGAGTTGGATGAATGAGAAGAACAATGGAGGGTCTTGTGGATACTCGCACCCAGCCCTCAGCTCAACAAATTTCAGAGCCCCCTCCTCACCACAGGGGTCCCTGGAGGCTTTAGCTGAAAACTATGTGGACATGAGGGGCTGCACAGAACGACTTCCCACTCATTGTCCCAGAAGCTACAAGCTCTGATACACACACACACACACACACACACATTTTCAACATTTGGCCTATAAGATGTCAATCTCCAAAAATCTAGAAACATGTAGAAATATTTGGAAACCCTGGAGGGAGCCTGAATTTGCCACTCCTCCCTTCCTGGGAGGATCCTGGGTTGGCCCAAATCCGAAGGTGTCTGTGCCAGGGTGGGTCCGAGGGCCCCTGGCCGCCGGAGGGCGCTGGAGCTGGTGAGGTGCAGCGGGACGCAGAGACCATCCCCGATGGCGAGATAATGGCGGACGAGGGATTAGTGCGGCTCTGCTCAGAGCCGCAGCGGGGTTGGAGAAGGAAGGGGCCGATCGCCGGGAAAGATATGACTATTTAAAGATAATGATTGCATAAATTTAATTAGCACACTTTCACGCGGCAAATGGCCGTTTTGTAATTAATGTATTTGGCCTTACTAAGCATGAAAGATCCCATCTCCTCCCCCTCCCCTCCCGCTCCCCCTCCTCTGCGGCCCCTAATGAAAGACAGAGAGCAAGTGACAGAAACAGTTTGTCAGCGGCTCCAGGTGTCAGGGGCCTAATTGGCTGAGCCGAGGGGGAGCGGGGAGGCAGGAGGGCCGAGAGGGGTAAGGCGAGGGCCTCCTTGGCTCTCCAGGCCCAGGTTGGGAGAGGAGGAGGAGGAGGATGGGGAGGCCTGGGCTCTTGGCCCCCTGGCGTAGGGAAGGGGGGGCCCCACTCCGTAATTGCCAGAGACATGAACGCAGATTGGCCATGGCAGGGAGTGAGTGGTGGCAGGCAGGCCTCGTTAGTACCTGGGTGGACAAGCTGGCATATATCACCATGCGTTAAGGACTCGTGGCCATGATAGCCCAGGTCCCGCTTGCCCTCTCCCAGGAGCCAAGTCCTTTCAGTGAAGGGAAGGAATGAATGAGCCTCAGCTTCCTGTTCTATAAAATGGCCCCTGGTTGTCAAAAGGCTCAAAAAAAAAAAAAAAAAATCATAGTCTTCCATGATTGAGCACCTAATATGTGCCAAGTACCTACTATGCGCAGGCAGCACCGCCATTTACTCCTTACCACAGCTGTCAGAAGGATGGGCATTTTTACCTTTCTGAAATTCAAATGCATTTTACCACCCCTAGTGTCTTTCTACGGCAGCGGCAACGGTAGCAGCCAGGTAGCATTCCCGTCAGGTAGCAGTGGCGACAGAGCTGCGTGCAAAGCTTTTGCTGATGCTTTCGGATAAGAACAAGTAAGAGCCAGCATCAAACTCTCTTAGAGCCAGTGACAGAGGGTCTTTGCTGCTCTGTGTTCGAGATCAGAAAGCTGAGGCTCTGGGAAGCTAAGTAATTGGCCCAAGTGTGCGAATTATTTAGTAAGTGGTGGGTTAGGATGTGAACTCAGAAGTCGTAACTCCAAAGTTAATGCTCTTTCTAGCATCTATGTACAGGACCCGATGCAGGGCCGGCCCAGCTCCTGTCCTACCCCCATGGTACCATCCTCCCCGAAGGCTGGCTCAGATGCTTGGCTGGCTCCGTAGGAAAGCCTCTTTGTCGGCTGGCTATAGTTGTCCATTGCAATAAAGCCCCAAAGTTAGAGCTGCCCGATTTCCCTGTGGGGTGACACTGCATCGAGAGGGTTCTAGCTGCCACGCCTGACTTTTGTGCCATAGCCACCTTGAGGCTGTAGGTGCTCTCACCTCTGACCATGACCTTCCACCGTCTTCACGTGCTGCCCTCTGCCAGCCTCAGGCACTAGCCCTGCCCCAAGCAGCCCAGCCCCTGCCCAGTTTTCTCAGAGGAAGCCAGGGCAGCAGGCCTTGAGTCAGCCTTGGCCGGGTGGAGCAGGGCCCAGCCAGCCCTCTCCCAGACCAAATTCAATTTCAAAGCTTAATGAGTTTGCAGAGGAGCCGGGTGAGCTCGCTGACACCACTCCTTGCCGGCTGGGTGGTTCCTGCCCTGGCCACCGAGCGCACCGCAGCCAGAGCAGGGAGAGCCCTGGGCTCCAGCGAGAGTGGCGGGGGCACTGAGCGAGTGAAAAATGTCAGAGCAAATTGCTCTTGACAGCGTTAATATCTGCACCTCATAGCAATAATTACATGTAAATAAATAGCAAAATGACACTCAGCTGGAGGCAGCTTGGGGAGGACAGACACTGCTAAGGACCAGCTGGGGACCCAAATGCTCTGCTCCAGTCTTTCCTTTCCATCTTAGAGTCTCTGCTCCCCCCCCCCCGCCCACCCCCATCACCCTCAACCAGATTCCTGCTGCAGCACAGAGCAGGGACCTCAAGATCCTGGCCACTCATTAAAAATGTAAGGGGAAAAACTGGGGTCCCCATGGGGGGAACAGTTGGACCAAGCATCCTCCCAGCCTCTTTCTCTCCTTTCTCCCTGAGCATCTCATTCCCCCTAAGTGTCTCAGAGGAGACATGCCTCTGAAATCCACGTCTCTGCCCTGACCTCTTGGCCTTGACCTCCACACCTCCTGCCCCCATCCAGGTCCTCCTCCTGCACTCCCTGTTTCTGTCCATGACTTCATGACCCTCCTGGTCACTCACACTGAAGTCGTCCAGCCATCCTCGACTCCTCCCTCAGTGCCAACATCCACGATGCTGCACTATCATGTGCTCTGCAAACTCACGTGCTAAACACGGTGCGACTTCCTGGAGCGTCAACTTGACCCCTACGCTAATTTATTTCATTATTATGGCCAACGAATATGGCTCCACTGTGGCGAAGAATGCAAAGTGAGCATGCGTTTTAGAGATAATCCGTGCACATCCGTGATACCCCCTGCAGGGCCTCTGGGGGAACACTCTCCACTGTTACCAGGGGTACTTCGGACAGAGGTTTGAGAAGCCCAGCGTGTAACCAGAATGGCCCCTCGTGCCCAGCTTGAGGGCCTATTGATTAGCGGGCTTGGTTTTGTGCTTTTGTCTGTAAAAGCAAAGACCATGCCTTACCCATGTCTGGCACTCACGGGACTTGGTGAAAAAGGCCTTTGGAGATGTTTGAGGGAGGAAGAAAGGAAACAAAAAGGAAGTAAAAGGCTAGGAGGAAGGGAAGGGAGGAAGGGGAAGGTGGAGGGAGGTTGGAGATGGGGAAGAGGAAGCTGCTGCCCAAGGAGGTGACATTCTCCAAAGGCGCCCAGGTATGCTAGGTAGCTAGATTGAAGGCAGGGTTCCACTCCCCCCTCCCCGGAGGGACCCAGGGGTCGTCCTTCTGAAACCCAGCCTCCCCTCATCTCTTCGCCTGAGCTGTAGAGAGTTCCTACCAATCAGGGCTCCTGCTGCCAGGGAGGAGCACGGAGGGCCCTCCAGCTACCTGGGGCCCTGCCTGCCTCACCTGCACGGGGCAGGGAACGCAGGCTCATTCTTTTCTAAACAAATATCTTCTCCGGAGCAGCCCCCGAGTCCCACACTGTCTTGTTGAGCACACCGACTAATCCACTTATCGAGGATAAAGCGTCTGCGAATCCTCGTTTGATAAAGGCAGCCACAAAATTAGCAAAAACGTGCCCTCGGCTCCGGCGTACCAAACAAACAAGAGGCTGGGGACTGCACGGAGAGACGTCGTCGTCTCCTTTCAGTCTCAGGGCCCCGAGAGATGCGGGAGAGATGCGGGAGGAGAGATAGTGACTTTCTAGCCGGCGCTGCAGGCTGGGCAGGGGAGGCACTGCCTTGGGGTGCATGGGAAGGGGGTGGGCAAGGTGGGGAAAGGAACCCTCGTGGAGCCCACACCCCAACCTGGCCTGCATGCACCCCAGTGCCAGCCTGGGTCCCCAGCTCCCATCCCCACCCAACTCCATGACCCGGCTGCTGCACCCACTGGTAATTCTAGCTTGGAGTTCTTCCACGCTTCCTCCGTGCCCAGGAGCGTTCCACGTCTTTTACGTGTTCACCCATTTGTTCCTCATAACAATCCTCTGAAATAGGACTACGTCGTCCACGTACTATAGTGGAGAAACTGAGGCACAGAGCGTTCCAGATCACACAGCCGATAACCACTGCTTCTGACTGGAGAGTTAAATTGCCTGAGTGTTAGGATCTCCTATTTAACTTAGGCGATGACGCTCCAGTTCAACCAGGACTGATTCAACACTCAACCCCCACCTCCAGCCATGGTCCCCAGCTCTGACAGCGGTCCCCCAACCCACCTGGCTCTACCCCCAACTGCCTCTGGTCTGAGCCCCTGCTGCACAGCACAGGGCCTTCGAGTGGCTGAAGCCTGCCTGCCCCGACACAGCCTGATGAGTCGCTGACAGTCGAGTTACCCCACGTCCACTATCACTGACCCGCTCTCGGGACTGCGGGGCCCCCCAGCAGGCCGCCAGCAGCCTCTCTGCAGTGCCCCCTGGAGCTCCGGGCGCTTTGCTGGCATGGCCTCCTCGCCACGGCAGCAGCGATATAAACTATCACTGTGACACCGACGAAGACTGGCAAACGAAAACTGAGCTGGCTCATCCGAGGTGGCTTGGAGGAGGGGTGTCTTCTCTGCTGCTGGTGGCTGGGGAAGGCTGACAAAGAGGCGGGACCAGGAGGGGGTTCCGGAAGGCTTGGTCCTGGTGCAGCCCACACACCCACCGACCCTGGTTTGGGGAGGAAGGGCTGGTCCCAGGCCTAGGGGGTGGGGACATTAATCACAGGGGAAAACCTGTCAGGGTGGCATCTGGAACTAAAGGGAAACACTTGACAAAAGGGCAGGACTTCTCACCCCGGGCTCCTGGGGCTCTGGGACCAACCACTGCCATATCAGGGGGCAGGACATCTGGGGTTTGGGCCCAGGCAGCCCGCTTTGCTTGGGAAAAGGTCCCTGCCACGGACCCCTGGACTGTGGGCGGGAGAAGGACGCATGCAGAGAGGCTGGGCTCTGGCAGGTTACCACGGAGGAGGAGGAAGGGACCACGCCGCTGCTGTTCCCGCTGACGGAGGGGCCCAAGGCGAAGTTCCTTCCCTCCCCAAGGCAGCCAGCTAGGAGGTGGCAGGCCGATTCAATCTCGGGTCTCTCCCTGTCCTGTCTGCGCACCTCTCTGTGTTGCTCTGTCTCTTGTTCTCCCTGTCTCTCTCTCTCTCTTCCTGTTTCTGTCTCTCTCAGTCTCTGGGTGTCTCTCTCCATGTGCTTCTCTCCTGGACTCTTTCTGTCTGCACTGTCCCTCCGTCCCTGACTTTCCCTGACAGTTCTGAGTGTCTGCCTGGACCCACCTCTCTTCTCTCCACCAGCATCTCACACTCTGATTCTCTGTCCACTTCCATGCCCCTCTGCGCCTGCAGGTGGAGGCGCCTCCTGAATCAGCCCTGGAGCTTAGCGCACCAGGCTGGCGTCCTAGTCAGCTGGCTGTGAGCACAGAGAAGGACTATGGGGCTGCAGGAACCCTCAGCCCGCCTCCCCTGCCCCCTGCTTCTTCCTCTGGACCTCTGGGGGGGGTTTCAGCTTCCCTCCCAGGACTCTTTCCTCCTCACCCCTCTGCTGTCCTGGGTGGTCAGTCCACTCTGGGTCACTGCAGGGAGCTGACGGGGCATCTGAGAGCTGGGGAGGTGGGGAGAGCTTGATGAGGTCATTTCAGCTCGTGCTTCTCAAATCCCCTGGGATCTCGTTAAAGTGCAGACCAGACCTACAGTAGCAGGAGTTTGGTCTAGGCCCTGCCTGCTCTGGCAGCCCGGCATGGAGGAGGGGATTCAGTCCTGCACAGGGCAGACCTGGCTTGTAGATTCCGACAATGTCCCTTGCTGTGGGCCTTGAGTCTGCAAAATGTGCATGATGATTCCAGGCCCTCGGGGCTCAGGGAGGATCAAACAGCTACAAATACCTGCCTGACCACCAGGTCCGAACAAATCAGGGGTGCCATCGCTGTTCGGTGGGCAGGAAGATGCTGGAACAGTGACCCTGCTACTTTAGGGGCCAAAATCAGACAGGACCCTAGTTGGGACAGCTGCTTCTCCCCAGAGACCTAGAGAATGGAAGTGACTGGGGATGGAGTGTGTCTGCAAGGAGCTTGGGGAGTTTGGGGCTGGGGGGGGCATTATCTATAGGTGGGGATGAGAAGGTGGTCCCTCAGGGGAGGCTCAGGAGGTTCTGCCCCAGGGCACCGTGCCTCTGTTCCGACCTGGACACAGCCCTTTTGTGGAAGACACTAGGGCCCTCACAGGACCTTGATGCTCCAGCACTCCCTGCTGGCCCCAACAGACCAGCAGGAGCGGGGACAGGAGCCGGGCAGGGTCGGGGGGGGCCTCACACATCCCAGCCGAGTCTCTCCTTCTCTCGTCTGGTGCTTTGTGCTAGACAAGGTTTCCCAGGGCTTTGTGTCAAGGCAGGGCTTGTTCACACCACCCGGGGTAGAGTGGCAGAGATGGCCGTAAAGGCTGTCCCCTGACCCTCTGCAATGAAGCGGCCACCGACACCCTCAGAAAAGCCCTGCTAACCCCTGAGTCTTTCTCGGCAGTGGGAAGAGGCAGGCTGTGGTAGATGTCTCTGGCTCCACTATTCTGAGGGTGACTTGTGGCTTGAAGATTGTTGGACAGGGGATCCCCGTTCCATTCAGACAGCCCCTCCCCTGGATCGCTTCCCAGAGAGATGGGGAGAGGGAGGTGGGGTGCTGCAGCGGCAGCAGGGTCAAGGCGAGGCTCCCCAGTCCAGGGCTGCGGATGTGCATGCTAGGGCTCAGATCCACAGCCCCACCCAGATGTTGCACCTTTAACACCCAGATCCCCCCCACCCCCTGCGGCCTGAAAGAGACCTACTGGGTCAGCCCGTCAGGTGGAGTCTAGGAACTTAGGTCTTTAACAAGTTCTCCAACAGTCCTGACAAAACCAGATTCTGTCTGCACCCCCACCCTCACCCCAGAGAGGGCGGGCTTGCTGCTTTGTACAAGGCTGCCCTTTCCCTCTTCCTTTTTTTTTTTTTTTAAGATTTATTTTATTCTCATTCAAAAGAGAGGGGAAGAGAGAGAGAAACATCAATCAGTTGCCTTCCACATGCATCCCAAGTGGGGATCGAACCTGTAACCTAGGCACATGCCCTGACCGGGAATCAAACCAGTGACCTTTCGGTTATGGGATGATGCTCCAACCAACCGAGCCACACCGGCCTGGGCGCCCCTTTCACCTTTCCATCCCGGCCAGTTCTGCTGTGAAAAGCCCTTCCTCATCCCGAGCTGAACCTGCCTCCCCATGATGCCTGCAGGCTGCCATCACCCCAAAACACCCTGGATCTCTCTGTCCCAGCAACAAACAACCCCAAGGAGATTCAGGGTGGGTGGGATGGTGAAGGTTCCCTTTTTGCCTCACTTTACATAATCCGATCACCTAACCACCAGGGAAGGGGCTTAGAAAGCAAAGGTGACCTCCAGGTGGTCCATCCAGCCTAGCCAGGCCAAAGGTATTCATTCCCCTTGGCAGGAGAGTGCTGGGGGCCACTGATACCCCTCCTCTCTGGAGGCTTCTGGCTCCTGATTTACTTGCTTGTCTCTAGTGGAACTAACTGGAAAGTCCTTGAAGGCAGGGGCCACAGCCGGGCATAGAATGGATGCTCAGCGTCCAGTGGGTACCCACAACCGTTTACTGGCCCCCGACTGCATGCCAGGCTTTGTGCCTGAAACAGGCCACCAGGAGAGCCTGGTCCTCGCTTTAGGGGAGAGGGCAGTGTCCACAAAGTTAAAATTCAGAGGCAAAACAGGGCAGACTTCTGGGAGGAAGTGACCAAGGAGCTGAGACCAGAGAGAGGAATAGGGTGTGTGTGGCTAGTGAAGAGAGGGGAGAGAATGTTCCAGCAAGGGCACAGGCGAAGAGGACTGTGTGAGCGGGCTGGGGATGGATGATGGGAGAGGAAGTCCTCACGGGAGGCACTACCAACGAAGAAAATGCCCATCTGCCTCTTTCGCTGGGTCAGCCTCACTGGCCCTGTCCCCTGGCCACTGCTCACCTGGGGCAGATGGCAAAGGCAGGACCCGCGACCACAGGCCCGGTGTCGGGGCCAGCCCAGGCTGCCACTCGGCATCTGGGGCTCAGCATTCCGGGGGTGGCCGGTCGGCTGCTGCTCCCCATCCCAGGCCGGGCAGCAGGAATTAAGCAGGCGGCCCAGCCCAAGCACGTCCTTATCTCGGGGAGACAGTTGTTGGGAATCACTTTGACTGAGTGGTTTTGTCTCCCCGCATTTTCCACTGTCAGGCGGCCTCGGGCCATGGATCAAAGGCGCGGCGGCAGCAGTGGTGGCAGTGGCGGCGCGGCGCACAGGGAGGGGTGGCTGATCCAGCCAGATCCCCCCTTCCACCCCCTCACTGCCCCTACCCCTGCCTGGACCCAGGTCGGTGGAGGGCCCCAGAACCTGCGCCCAGCCCCGCCTGCGGGCCCGGCATTAGCGAGCTGGACAAATCCGAGAGATGGGAGGGAAGGCACTGGGAAAGGGGAAATGGAGAGGGGGACGGGAAGGAGGATGGGGTGAGGGGAGGGGCTGAAGATGGAGAAAGAAGGTATTTGGGAGAGAAATCCGGAAGTGAGAGAAGGAGTGGAGAAGAATGAGAGAGATTAGGGG